>JAADXJ010000445.1:0-21659 GCA_023337735.1 Pythium biforme
TGGACCTCTGTGACGATCCTGTCCTGCCACTAACCGCAACGTTGGCGGCGCTGTGTGTTATGGCCTCCCCGTCCAGACCTGGTCCGCGTCAGCTTCAACTTGAATTGCAATTCTTTTGAATCGTCCTTCAATTCATTTCGATGGGTTGAAGTTTCCCCCAAAGGAAATCGCCAGCACCCGAATGGACCGTACGGCGCTCGCGACGGCGTTCGACGCCGCACTCGCACGGCTCGGCACGTCGCTCACGCACGAGGATCTGCTGCGCGGCTATGGGGGCGTAGAGAAGACGCCTTCTTCTTCTCGGAAGATCTCCCTCGAAGCCTGCGCGTTCTTCGATCTGTTCATGGCCAAGCCGCAGGACCTCAACCTCCAATATGACGCGGCCCGCACCGAGGCGCGGCGCGTCCACGGCGACGCGTACGTCGACGCAATCCTCAAGGGCGACCGCCACCACGCGCTCAAGGCAACCCGCAAGGGCGACTACCGATTGGATCTACAGCAGCAGCGCGCGCTCGAAGCCGTCGGCGTGACGCTACTGGATGGCCGCATGCGCACGTTTGGCGACGCGTTCGACAGTCTCTACCAAGACGACATGCCCGTGTTTGTGAGCGCGGACGCCGTGCTCCACGCGTGGCACACGAGCTTCGACGCGTTCTACATGGATATGGAAGAGGCGTCGCTCAAGCCGCTGCTCGAGCACGTGCTGGCGAACACGCTGCGCGAAGCCCAGGCGTTCCGCACGACGTACCAAGGTGATGGGGCAATAAGCCCACTCGCCGCGGATGTCCACGACTTCCTCGCGGTCGCGCTCGGCCTGCTGCAAGGCAAGATGGTCGCGGACGCGGCCACCAAGCGCGTCGAGACACTCTGGCAAGCGGCGCAATCCAATGCCATCGCCGCCGTCGAGCTCTTTGGCGTGCGCCGCATGATTGACTTTTCCATGCTCGAGCCGCGTGGCCATTACGCCAAGTCGCACAAGCTGATGTTGTACTTTCGGTCGTTCATGTGGCTGGCGCTCGTCGAGCTGTGCATCGATGGGACCGGCGACGTAGAGGCCGACTTGGCCCAGCTTCGCGCGGCGTGCTGCGTGGTGCACTTGCTTCGCGCGGCCAGAGTCGCGGACGTGCTCGCCACATACGAGCGAACGCTCGACATGTTGGTTGGCAGTGGCTACGGGCCCGACGCGCTCACGCCACAAAAGCTGCACGAGATGCTGCCGAGCGACTTTCGCATCGAGGACTTGAGCGACCCAGTGTGGTGCGCGGCGCTGCAGCACAAGATCCGAGTGTCCGGCGCGGCCTTTCAGCTCGTGAACGGCCAAATTCGGGAGGAAGCGAGCGCTACGGAGGTCACACGGCTGCCGTTGGGGTTCAACTTTGTGGGGCAGTACGCTGCGTGGGACGCTTTCGCGATGTCCAAGGTCGTGTTTGATCAAGTTCGGTACGCGGACATCAAGGTCGTGCGGAGCCTTCCGAGCGCCGTGGACGTGGCGTTTGCCGTCCTGGGCAACGACGCGGCGAGTGGCGTGATCGCCAAGCGTATGGCCGCCAAGCCCAACGATCCAGACTTTGTGCGCTTCCGCGATGGGCTCCCGTACGCGTCCAACCTCATCGCGCTGCGGCAAGTGCTGGACCAAGAAACAGCACAAGTGGATACAAGTTCCGCCAGTCTCACGACGCTGTGGATGCTCGCCCTGCGCGAGCTATCGCAACCTTGCGCTCATGACGAGCCTGGATTACATTCCCAGGCATGGAAGCTGCGCACGATGAACACACAGATTGGGTCCTACACGCAACTCAAGCACGACACGGTGCTGACAGCCAAGCAGCCCATGTCGTTCATGGGTGGCTGTAGCCACCCGGCCGCGTTCGTAGACCCATATCCAGACTTCTGGGAGAAAATGGCCCACTTGGCGATGCGTTGCGCGACGCTCTCGAGGGAAATGAACCAATTAGGCTCGAGCTGGGGATACGGGTACCCGAAGATGGACCGCATGGTCGAGTTCTTCTTCGCCAACTTCGCCGAGGTCATGCACAAACTCAAGGCTGTAACAGTCGCGCAGGCGAGTCGCCAGGCGCTGTCCACGGAGCAGGACGAATTTCTCAAGGCCGTCATGGAGGGCCACCTCTCGAGCGGACCGAGTCGGTTCGAAGGATGGTACCCGGGTCTTTTCTACCGGTCCGCGTCCGACAGCGTCAAGCGAGAAAGCCAGGTGATTGACATCTTCACGAACCCGCCGTCGCCGGCACGGTCGGACCCAGGTGGCGTGCTGCATCTTCAAGTCGCCCACGCCGAGCTCTGTGCGATCGTCGTGGACAACACGATGTACGCCGGTCCGATCTTCAACCACCGTGAGTTTGTCGCTCCTGCCGGCACTCGGTATGTGTTTGGAGCTCAAGTGGCCGATACATTCCGAAAGCGACCCGACTGGGTGCGCGACTCGTTCGCGACTGGAGTCCAGTAATGGCATTCGCAAGGCGCATGGCCTCGTGACGAGAGGAGAGGACCCGACATCAGCGTGACAGCGTGACGTGAATAAGTGCATGTTGAGAAAACGCAGCGTCAGGAGATGGTATCAGAGAACGTTCGCATTGATGCATCCTTGTAACGGAGAGCACGCGTTTTGGTACAGATTTGGTTAGGGAGCCTTTATGGGACAGTATCGTGCGTGGCGTAGGTGGGTTAATGTGACGTTCAGCGCGTGGCGCAGCTGCCGCGAGTGCACATCGAACGCGAGTCCTCGCTGGAACATGCCCGTCGCCTCGGCGAACCGCCCAAGTCCATACAACGCAAACCCAGCGCGAAAGTAGCCCTACAGCGCACGCACAGAAGTTGGTCCCAGGTCAGCCTCTCCATCACTATCTAGCTCCAACGCATACTCACCACGGTTGCCGTTGGTTCGAGTCGGATGGCCTCTTCGGCGTCGGGCAGTGCCTCGTCATATCGCCCCAGTGCGGCCAGCAGCGTCGACCTCCGCGTGAAGAGAATCGCCATGTTCCGCGGCGTCTCTGCCCGCAGCTCGATCAACTTGTTGTACTGCGCCAGCATTTTCTGAACTTCGGCCATTTCCAGGACCATGCGCTCGCCTCGAAAGAGCACGATCGGCTGCAACGGATGGAAGCTTTCGTGGACGTCTGGATCGGGTTCTGTCACGTGGGCGGAGCCACACCGCACGGGCGATTTCGCCAGCGACGGAAGCACCTTGGTCGGCGAGCTTTCCTCTTTGTTGTTGCTCGCGCTGTTGCTGCTGGGTTGCTGGCTACGTGCGGATTTACGTTGACGGTTGATTGACCCCGACGACGCCGGCTTGTCCGTGTTGCTGTCCTCACCGGGCGTCGTGGCTCGTTTGCCTTGCTTGCTCTTCGGCTTCCTAAGTCCCGATTTCATCGACGAGGAGGCCTTGATGGGCGACACGGGCAAATGGAGCGGCGAGATCAGCGTCGGTGCCGACTGGGAATGCCCGAGCGATTTGGGCGCCGGCGATGGCTGCGGAAGACCGCCTCTCTGCATGTACGGATGGGGCTTGGAATTCCGCAGCGTGAACTTGTGGGCCTCGCAGGCGACTTCATTGTACTTGCCCTTCTTGAACAGCGCCAGGCACGTGCACTCCGGGAACGACGCCTTATTGTCGTCCTGTGGCGTCCACGTGAACGCCGCTTTGATGGAATTGATCTGCTTCTGCTCAAATTCCAGCTGGAGCGCCGCCTCGAAGAGCACATCGGACGACGAGGTCAGAGGCGCAAGACTAGACACAGAAGACGACCCGTTGAAAGCGGCGCCATCCGCGCCGCCGGCTTTTGGCTCCATCATGTGTAAGCTGTATTACACCTCTTCGATATCCCCTCAGTGCTTTGGTGATGACACCATGCACCTGCGCTGATCCTGGCACCGCCACTATCTTTAGCGAAACGGGATTGTGCTCGAACAGGGTGCATTTCACAACTTGGACACTTGACGGGGGGTTTTCGAACGACACGGAACTTCATGGCAAAATATGGTCTCTGTGAAAATAGATACATGGCGTCTCACCATCGCCTCCTCCACGGAAATGCAGCGCTTAACCGTCGGATTTCTTTCCGCTGCCTGCGCGTCCGCACGCTGGTTCCTCCGGATTCCACTGGCCTGGCCCACGGATCACTCAGTTGGTCTTGGTAGTCGTCGTTTTCATCGACGTCGGCGTCACCTTCGAGTACTAAGAGATCGACAGCATCATCGTCACGCACGTCAGCAACATGAACACTCGGCTCCTCCGCACCCAGCACATCGGACACCGGAATCAACACAAGCGAAGACGAGAGCCCACGTACTTCTTCCCACGCGCTCTGGAAGCGGGACGACGTGCGCTGGAGCGCGTCCAGAATCGGCTCCATCACGCTTTTCACATCACAACACGCCCGCTCCTCGTCCTCGGGGGCGCCGTCTACATCACTGAGCTCTTCGCTCTCGTCGTCTACGTCACTGGTCGTGGTCGTGGTCACGGTGTACTGCGTGGTCGTTGTGGAGAACCGCTTGGGCGGCGCCGGCACAGTCTGCGGGGTCTCATTTCCCGTGGACTGCGCCTCGGGCGTTTCAAACTGTTTCAGCACACTCGAGCGACGCGTCTTGAGTCCGGGCGACGGCGTGCGAATGTTCGTTGGCGAGAACAGCGCCGCCAATGGCGACGTCGACCGCGACCCACCCGACTCGCTCTTGCGCTTACGAGAAGACGTCGGCGTTTCTTCCTGCATGGACACAACATCAATCTTCATGCTCGTGCGGTGGCTGCGACGGGCCACGTTCGGCGTTCCGCTTGACTTGGTCGGGGTCGCCAGCGACGGCTTCACGGGCGTCGAGATCTTGTCGTACATGACGCTTCCCCGTCCCTTCACGGGCGATGCGAGCCGCTTCGCGCCCGTGGACGGCGTGATCTTGATCAGCTCTGGCAGCGCACTGCTCTCGTGGTTCGATTCGTCGTCGCCGCTGGCACCACCTTTCGATGTTGCCCACGTCGGCACCAATGACGCGCTCGCACGGCGGCCCGAACCCGAGAGCCGCTGACGCTTGGTCGCCGTTGTCTCTTGGCGGCTCGTCGCCGTCTCAGCCTCGGCACTGCGGCGCACTTTGCGGCCGGCCGCCTTGACTTCCTCGAGCAGGCGCAGCACCTGGAGCGGCGTGCCGTCGTAGTACGCTGGCAGGTTCTGGAAGCAGTAGAGGTCGCGCGGGCTCGCGCCCTTCTGGATCTTGAGCCCGGCCGCGACGAGCAGCTTGCAGTCGTCGTCGCTTAGCTCGATGAGCTGCAGGCGCTCGTCGTAGCCGCCGCCGTTGCGGCGCTGCACGAACGCGTTCCACATAATATGATGTTGGACGCTGACAAAACGAACGAAAGCAATGGGCTTCCAGGACGGCTCTGGCCGCGCGGAGAGCAGCGTCTGAGAGAGGAGAACGAGGGGTGTCAGAACGAGGGGTCGTTGCGGTCCCGCGGGGAGTCACGTTCCGTTTATAGCGCCGTGGAAATGAGGAGCAAGGGGGCTTCCAGTGGCCGCCTTGCTGTGCTTTTTTGGCGGGTAATTCCCTTCTTTTCTCCCTGGTGGGCCGCCAACGACAGAAATTCTGGAGCGGTCCTAAAATAGTGACGTGATTAGGACTGCAACAACCGTCGTCCGATTGTTGAAGCCGAAAAATCATCATTTGGGCGGATTTGACTGGTCGAAACACAAACCTGTTTTGGGAAATACCCTCTTTAGCCGAAATGTACCTAGACCATCACTCTCTGTTTAGCAGCTCCTAATTCAGTAGATAGGCACTAAGTAAATGGTTTTTGGCGCGCAGACCGATCGAAGTCCCACAGACTGGAGGGAGCAAGGCACAGGAAGGACGGCGACCAGCCCTCCTGCGTCGCTCACGTCCGTCTTCAAGCAGTACAGCCCCCCGATGGACCATCTCTCGGATTACACGGCGCTGCCGTCTTCCCATGATAACGAACGGGGCGCTGGTGGCGCGGCGGCGCCACGAGACGACTCGGAGGAGGTCACGTCGCAGCAGTACAGCGCCGACCCGAACGCGTTCACGGGGCTGCTGCGCCTGCATAGCGTCGTCGTGGGCGCGCGCGGCGCGTCGTTTGCGCATGCCGGTGGTGCGCTGCGGCTGCCCGTAAACGCGGCGTCGCAGATGAGCCAGCCGGCGAGTCAGGTGCATGATGCGCTGCTCGAAGATACCCAGCAGGACGACGACGAAGCGGCCGCGGCGTCGCCACCTCCGCCAGTGGCACACGACAGAGATGAACAACATGGGAATAGCGACGCCGCGGCGCCTCGACGGAACGGTCATGGCGGTGGCGGTGGCTTTTTGTCCACGCTGGAGAATCGACTGCCGAGGAGCGCGAGTCATGAACCACCACAAAAACAAGATGCGGACGACTACGAAGAGACCAGCGTTGAGATGACTTCTTCCCAAGGAGAAGACGATGCGATGCACGTGGATAGCCCCATAAGCGATGGTGGTGAGCCACAGAACCAATTGGTAAGGCGATCGGTGACCAGCACGGGAAGCGATAATGGAGATGCCAGTGACACCGCCGACAATGACACACCAGTCAATCCGGTCGCCGTGCGTGACGGCGACGAACACGAATCAGAGGACGAACGACGCGGTGGACGAGACGCGTACCACAGTGATGCGGGCTCGGACGATTACCACTACCGTCGCGACTCGATGGACTCGCTTCCCGAAACGCAGCCGCTTGACGAGTACGAAGAAGAACAAGGCGGCGGCGAATCGCAGGACCATGCATTTCCCAGCACGGAAGCCTTTGCGGACACGATCGATCAAGATGCGATGCTTGCTGCTTGCATTCCAGTCCGCGAGCAGCGCGTGGCGAGCCCTCCACCTCCACCTCCTTCTCCTCCTCCTCCTCCTGCCATCCCGTCTAGCCCGGCGAACGAGCCGCCGAAGCACGCCACACAAGAAGCGAGTGCGGACCGGAAACCTCAGTTCCTCAAACGCAAGCAAAAAGCCAAGTCGTCGCTTTTTCCACACGACCCTGACGCATTTGTGAACACAGAGGATCAGACACTCACGGAGCTCGCCGATCGGATACGTCGGGAGCGGGCACAAAAAATCCAGGACGTCCGATCGCTGGCGACACTGAAGCAACCCGTTCGTGGGTTGGAGTCACAAGACGATAGTCAAGAAGATCTCACGCCCACGCAACTGTCGAAATCGTCTCCAGAGGCCGTCGTGCACGTGGCGCTGAAGAAGCGCGGCAAAGTCAACCACGCGAGTGTTCCGGAGCTGTCGGCGTCGCAAGAAAAGTCATACGAATTCATCGACTCGTCCTGCCGTTGCGGAGAAGCAGTCTGTGCGTGTGCGCCGGTCGCGCCTGCTCCACAGCCGGCTACTACTGCCAGACCGTCGTCGGCAATCCGCAATCTCGAATTCTCATTCGCGATTCCCGAATCGCAGGAAAGTGAGTCGCAGTTGGTAGACAGCCTGCCCGATGTGAGTGCGCTCGCGCTGAAGACTCTGCAAGCAGCCCAAAACGTGGAGAAGCTTCAAGCGTCAAAGAAGCGAGCGAACGAGATTGCGACGCCGCCGCCAAGCATTGTCGACAATCGCGACGAAACCAGCGCGTTCGAGACGACACCGAAGAAAGCCAGAAGGAAGGCCAAGGACAGCTCGCCCTCGAGTGTGACTGGAACACCTCCGACAAAGCGCAAGCGTGGACGAGATTTCCTGTCTCCCGATGCTGGCGTGGCCCCAAACCCACAGTCACGTTCGAGGGAAGGCACACCACAGAAATCGTCTCTAAACGCCAAGCCTCCGATTGCACCGGCAGCGACTCCCAGCACGTCGATCCCGACTGTGCGCCGACGATCGAGACTGTTATCGCCCGTACCGACCGCGTCGTCGAGCGCCTCCTACTCGTCCCGGTCGAAATCGTTGTTCAAACACGAGCGGAAATTTTGTCTGACGGGGTTTACTGGGGAAGGCCTCGACAATCTCACCAAGCTCATCGAAGACTATGGCGGCAAAGTGTGCCAAGAGGACGTGCTTCACCGTAACAACAGCGCGAAGGTCGTCGTGATCGCGACGCCCGTGTCGTGGCGCAAGCTGAAGTTTATGTGTGCGGTCGCATGCGGCATCCCGGTCGTGCATCCCGAATGGATCCACGGATGTATCAAGGCGAGAGTCGCGATTCCGTTCGACGGATACTACGTGCCGTCTGGTTGCTCGAGTATCACGGGGAAATTTGAATGCAAGCCAGTGAAAGAGCTGGATATCTTCAAGGGGCTGCGTTTCGGTATCCCTTTCGACGTAGATCCATCGGAGTTGGAAAGCACCAAGCGGATGAGCAGCTTGACTGCCTTTATTCTTCGAGAATGTGGCGCACAAGCCATTCAAGAGGTATACACGCCTGCAGAGTAGTGCATACGTGGCCGCTATGATCAGCGTGCTAACAATGTGATGTGATATGCGTAGGATCTCAAGCCTTCCCGTGATCACTCAGTGGATGTCGTCATCGCCGACGAGTACACCAAGGTACGCTTCTACCGTCGGTGCTGCACCTAAACGGGTGTCAGAGTCTGACAGTTTATTCATTGTAGGCGTGTGACTACTATGCAACAAAGCACGGTGCAAGTGTGAAGACGTTTGCGTGGGTCACTGAGTGTGTGATCCTCCAGGTGCGACATAATTCATGGATGCCCACTCTCGGTGCGCCCTTACTAACAAAAATACTCCAATATTGTAGCGATACCTGGACCCCGAAGCAGCCGACTTTGCTCCTCGACTTCCCCTTTCAGCTGAAGCAGGGCAGCGTGGTGAGATCACCGTTCCTTCAGCTACAGTTCCAATCAGTAACGGTGTTGAGTACGTAGTATCGAGTTTGTTGGTGTGGTTTCTCGCTGCGCTGACACAAAACCATTTGTGGATTGTACCCCATTAGTTTGCGGCTCCACAACGGCGAGATGCTGCTGGTGGACCTGTCCGACGACGGCACAATCGACCATTTTCTGCTGTTCGACGTCTGTGAAATCCTCAGCATTTGGATTCCTGCGTCTTCCGTGGGAGGCAACGCGGGCGCAAAACGGAAGCAAGGCGGTGGTGCTGGCAAGTCTGTCAAACTTGAAGTCGGTATTCTCGAACGGTACGTGTCGGTGCTTCTGCTGAAACAGCAGAGGCAAGGCTCCAAACTAATGATTTGATCGTCTGTCGTCTCCAGTCGCCCGAACTCGCCTGCGTTGCGCAGAAGCCACACTCGCATCATCGATCTCTCGCCGGACAAGGTGAAGCGGCGTGTCGTTGCCGTCTCCAAGGCCGATTTCGACGCGATGCGGTACCGAGATGAGACCATCTTCTACTATGAGGAAGACTAGCAAACGCCACAATGAACCGGTACGATGAATGACTGGGTTAGTCCGGGGATGGTGTTATGTTTGGGTCTCGCTCTAGTGCTTGGTGTTCAACAGGTATCTAGTGCCGACTGCCGAAGAGGCGCCGCGTCCAGTTGAAACAGCACCTTGACTCCATTTAGAGGATCCTAGCGATGGAACCACTCGACGCGATCTCGATGGGCGTGTTCTCTTACCTCAAGAAGCACAAGCGCGCATCGCATCTCGACCACAAGGCCTTCGTGGGGGCGTCAAGCGCACAGCTCAGCGTGTGGGACCAGAAGAACCACCCATGCCAACTCCCGGACGATCTCAGGCGCTTCTATACGATCACGAACGGTCTTTCTGTGAAATGGTTCGCGCTGTTCCGCGGGCAACCGACGCTGGTCGGCCACTTTGCACTGAGCAGCGTGCAAGATCTGCAGCGCTGCCACGTCGAGAAGTTTGCACTGCTGTGTCGTCCCGCGGACCTCCACCGCCTGCGTCACCTCCACGTCGACGGCGGCGCCATGATCTTCCCACTCGAGTCGTCCCCGCAGCATGGCGACGTTGCGCTCGTCTTCTTCTCAGGTGAGTCGGTCTTTGCTTGTGAGCCCGCTGATCATGTCGTGATGCTCACATACGGATGTGCTGTGTATGATCCAGACATGTCGGCGCAAATCTGGTTTCGCGATTTGCGCGGGTGGTGGAGCTTTCTCGCTGAAAGCTTCACGCACTACTACCGCATGATGATCGCGCACCTCGGACTGATCTCGTGGCAGACCATTTTCTCCGACGCCGGCTTGGATCCGTTCCGCAAGCCCTGGTTCTACTTGTTCATCCCACAACGGATGACCATGGACGAGCAAGAGGAAAGCCACGCGGCAAAGAAAGCCACCACGGTCTCCGCGAAGACGCACCGAGGACTCGACCGCGAGCTCGTGCAGTGAGAGGAGGTACGGTAGGTACATTCACAATGGACAAGGAGTTTGTGTGTGCGTTCTATTGCTGTTTCTTGGTGAGCACGAGCGGATCGTCGAGCACTGTGTACGTGTCGAGTATTCGGTTCTTGAAGAGGAAGCCCGAGACTCCGTGCGCGAGGCCATACACGATGACGACCAACGAGAAATACTGCACCTCGGGACACCCACGTATCGTATCAGGCCCCGATCGACAATCTACTGGATAGGAAACCCTTCCTATAAAGCAACGCACCTGAATCCAGGCTGTCTTGACCAGCTCTGACCACGTCGGCCGATACCTATCAAACACAAAACCCGACAAACGTCAGATTTCCACATCATTCGTGGGCTTGGGATATGTGGATACTCTGTAGCACTCACACGACTTCGACAGGTGGGATCCGGATCGTGAAATCGAGCTCAAATGTTCGTTGCACGCTGGTCGTCGGCTGTGGGGCGACGTCCGTCATCCACTGCGGGGACGGAACGTCCAAAGTCGTATGCCCTGTGATTACATGCGACCCATTTGGTTTAGTCTCTGCATGTGGATAGTTGATCGAAGGGCGGGGCGACGTACAGTCTCGCGCTCGGAACCTCCTCACGATCGCGTCGACGTTGAGATCGCGCGCGCCAAGGATCTTGGACGTGTTGAGAAGCGGCTTGGTCGCGAACGGTGTTTGCATGCTGTGAGTGCAAAGATAAGTCCGTGTCGATTTGTCCATGTGACAGAGCAGAACGTACATGGGAGTGACCCGTGCCGGCGATCGCATCCGCAGCACCAGATCGCCGTCGGCCGCGAAGGAAGTTCCAGGAAGACGTGACGCATACGTCACCGCTGCGAGCGCGTCCATGTTGAGCTTCACATGCGACTGCAGAGTGAAGTTGAGGAACACAAAGGCCTGGAGCTGGTAGATGAGCTCTCCGAGTTGCAACGGCGTGGTCACGCGTACGTGGAGCGACTCTGGTAGGCCATCACGATTGCTGTCCGTCTCGTACGCCTACGTAAGGGACGCCATCAGCTGTGATAGAAAAGACGCATTAGACGAATCACTGGTTTCACTCACCTTGATCTGCGCGGCACGCATGTCGCCTCCCAGTAATCGCTGGACACGACTGGGTAGGGAGTTGGGCATCATGCGGACGTACTGCTTGGCGCCGAACGCACCAGTGCGCTCACCCTCTAGGATTGCGAGCACCTGATACGTGAGCTTGACGCGTGGCTGCTCCATGTACGTGTTGGTCGTCGGCCAGAAACCTGTACGAGAGACTATGTTCAGCGGCTGAGAGCCCACCATGCTTTTCGGGAAACGTCACCTCGCGAGCCGTGCGCTAGAAACAACGGCACGAAGAGCGCGACGAGTAGCAGCGACACAGAGACGAGGTGCGGCAGCGAGCCGGAGCTAGCGTAGTAGCGTCGCTGCACGGGTGCACTGAAGCACTGCGCGCGCATCGTCGTGAGCAGAGGTCTGGTTTGTGGCGTGCTGCGTCTGGGAAAGCATATCTCTCCGACTGTCGCCATGTGACCTTTCACATCTCCATCTTATATCAGTGGTAAATTGCATGTAACAACTGATTTACCACGATCTAGTATTTACCGAATATAATGTGCACGATGGTCGCTCAGGGACTCTTCCACAGTTCGCCACGGAAAACACAACCATAAACTAGGATAGGGCCTAATCCCACCCACCCACTTTTCCGAAATGTTTGGGCCCCCAGCCCCCAGTGGGTTTTTGTTGACCCGCATTCCTGTTGTTCTCTCGTGTGATGAACCCGTAGTCACACACAGAGCAAACCAAACGAACAATTGTGTGTCTCATCAACCAGAGGCGTGGTCTCCCAGACCATTCCCCCAACAGCTCCCTATAGACTCTGTCGCTCCCGCGTAGAGCTGCAGTACCTCGCTCCGTGCGTTCCCATATCAGCAGGTTATCTTATCCCACCAGCTCGGCATGATCTCCGCGTCCGTGGGCGTCAACTCGAGCCTGCTGCTCGAGCCGGCGCAGACGCTGACGTTCGCGCTCGACGCAGCGACGGTCGCTGCGCGCGGCGCGCGCGCGTGCCTCACGCTCACCAACATCTCGCCGCGCAAGCACGTCGTGTTCAAGGTGCGCACGACCAACGTCGATATGTTCATGGTCAAGCCCGCGCAAGGAGTGATCGAACCCAGCGGCGACGTGCCCATCGTGATCACACTGCTGCCCGAAGCGTCCGAGCGGCTGCTGCGCATGGCGCCGCACGAGCGCGCGGCACTTATCGAGCGGTTCCTCATCCAGAGTATCGACCGCTCCGAGGACATGCTGGGTTTTGGTGTCGACGACCTCACGGCCTTTTGGCGGCGTCTCCCCAAGGAGCTCATCACCAACAAGAAGCTCACGTGCAAGTTTATCGAGGTCCGCGACGGCGAGCCGGATGTGCGCTTGCCGCTGCAGCGCATGCGCCTCCAGCCGGCTGAGCCCGTAGCTCAAGCGCCGCCCGCGTTTGTACCACCACACCAACCACAGAATATGCCGCCGCGGTCCCCTGTCAAAAACGAGGCCCCGCAAACATCGCCGCCACAGACCAATTCGCGTGAGCCGGTGCCGCAAGTGCGACTGAGCAACAAGCACGACCAGAAGAAGCCCAAGCCGCCTCAGTCTATCTCAGCGCAGGCTCGCTCCGGGCAAAAGCAACCCGCGCGCACACCGCCGACTGCGATGAACATGCCGTCGTCACCCGTGCCGTCGCTGCGGCCCAAGCCCGTGTTCGTCCACCACAGCAGCAGCACCAGCAGTCATAGCAGCAACCACAGCAGCCAGGATGGTCAAGACAACCAAGATCTTGCGACGGGCTCGAGCAACGACAGCTACGCGACCAACCGCGTGGCGCAGATGCAGTATGACGAGCGCATCCAGTCGGACGACACACTCGAATTCCGGCTCCACCCGAGCGAGTCGCTGCTGTTCCCCGTGCACCACGCGTACCCGGACGACTCGCCCACGGGCATCGTCGAAGGCAAGAGCTACTTTTTCATCACCAACAAGGCGCGCCACAGCGGCCTCGCGTTCAAGATTAAGACGTCCAACCACATGGGGTACTTTGTCAAGCCGGCGCGCGGCTTCATCGACCCCAAGAGCGCGCAGCGCGTCGACGTGTTTGTGAACGCGCCCGACGCCACGCGGTTCAATTCCCAGGACCGCGAGATGAAAGATCGCTTCTTAGTGGAGTTGCTGTTTGTCGGGCCGGCCAAGGCCAGTGAGATGTTGTCGTTGAAGGACGACGAGAAGCGCCAGGAACTGCTGCACTTGTGGGATAAGTCCAAGGCCGCGGACCGCCGGCAGTCCGTGCTCGCGTGCCAGATCCTCGAGGAGGACTCGCCCATTGACCCGAGCCACCAGACGGCCGAGCAGGCGCGCCAGTTGCTTCAGAAGAGCCAGGTCGCGAACACGCTCAGCTTCAACAACAACAGCCCCGTGCCGCGCGACTCGACCGGCGAGTCCGCGAACCCATGGATCCACGCGCCGCCGCCGACGTCGCCAGCGATGCACATGCCACGCAGCAACCAACACCAACAGCACCAGAACCAACACGTTCGCGCGCCGGTGATGCAGTCAAGGTCACCCGTGAAGCAGCAACCACGGTCGCCTGAAATTGCAAGTGCCCAAATGCGGTCGCCTGTGCGACAACAGCAACAGTACCAACCACAACCACAGCAGCCGCAGTACTATGGCGGCGAAGGAGTCCCACAGCGCCACCAGCGCGCGGCGTTTGACGACGACGGGACATTCTATCCGTAACAAGAGAAAAAGAACAACTTTGGAAATGCCAGCTCCACAGTATCCTGTGTTTTCGTTGGTAAATGGGTTGAATCTAGTTATCTGTACAGCACTATAGAAGAAGTCCCCCACGGCGGACGCATTTTTGTTTGTCGTGTTCTCTGTTTTGCCCAGTCGTTGCCTTGGAACTATGCAGCATTTTTTTAATTCTCAAGGTGCGTCTTGAGGTTCGCGAGCACCTTGACCGTGGCCGACGTACCGAGCATGTTGACGATGCTCGCCGGGATGTAGCCGGCCAAATCGGCGTGGGCCAGCAGCGTGACCTCGCAGTAGACACTTCCGTCGTCCTCGTCCTTCTTCTCCTCGATCACGTAGCCCGTGATGATGTTGCGGCCGCGCACGTAACCCTCAAACGGCTCGACATCCTCCAAACCGATCGAGCGGCTCGCGATCGCGAGGCGGCCGTCGGGCAGCTCGGTCGCGTACGTGACCATGACGAACTCGCGGCCGGCGATCGGGAACATGCCCTTGCTCGTGAAGTGGCGCAGTGTAATCTTGCCTTCACTGTCGGCCGTATGGAGCACGATCATGCGCTCGGTCATCTCGTCCAGCTTGAGCAGCACGTCCGTGTCCAAAAGCGCCTTAAGGATCTCGCCTTTGCTCGCGCCAACCGCCATCTTGACGCGGAACGGGCTCCACTCGCTTCCTTCGACAGTCGCTCGCCAGATCAGCGACTCCTCCGATTCTTCCACGAGCTCCCACGTCGTCACGTTGTCATCACCGCTGTTGCGCGCGAGAAGGATCTGGATGCTCTCCTCGCCAAAGGCCTGGTAGTCGACGTCGTCGCGGGACTTGTAGGTCGGGATCTCGGGCGCCGCGGCGCCGCCGTCGGCACCAGCTTCCACCGCGGACGAGGCCGTAAAGTAGCTGAACATGGCAATGATGTGAAGGGGTCTGGATGTATCTTGGACGCGGAAGAAGGCGATCTGCAAGGAAACGTGGAGTGCGGAAGTGATGATGGGAGAGGAGGAGGAGAAGACTGCTTTGGTGCATGTGTGGCAGTGCAGGGCAGAGAGCGATGACGGGCATCTAATGGTGTGGCCCACGCTATCTAGCCACGCACCAAAGATTCGACGGTTGCAGGTTAAAATATGTACAAAAGAGTTATAACAGTGACTGTAGAAACAACAGCAACAAATTGGGCAGGTTTAGAAGTGTGTTGAACCGGTCTCGTACAGTTAGCAGAGAAAAATTGGTTATATCCTGTTCAGGGAGAGGGCAGCTGGTATGAATGATGTCTGGGGATCGTGGGTTGTCGTGATGCCTCTGGGGAGATGTGTTTCTTCATTCTGGGTTGGTTTCCTCCAAAGACGTCCTTTGCATTGAGCCTTGAAGTCGCCTTTTGTTGTGGTTTGGGTCGGCCGAGACGGACGTGTCGGATTGTGCTGTTTCTCGTAGGGTGAACTTGTTTGCGTCGGATTCGCAACGAAGATGCACACGAGAGCGAGATGGCTCCATCCACAGTACTTCGACTCGGAGAACTGAAGAAGAAGGCGTTGGTAGTCAGCTCGGGTTGCGAGAACCCCATACAGTAGCAAGTTGCAACTGTATGGGTCTTTCGCTCTGCAGCAAACAGCCACCGCCAAGGGAAACACGGTTCCGTGTCTCAGCAACTCCCAATAAGGACAAAGAATTTGAATGTTGGCTCTCTTTTCTCTGTGAAGTCAACTCAGAGATGTCACTAAAAGCAGGTCGTTAGATGTGTGGTCCCTGCCGCAACACCGCACCGGGTGGCATTACGCCCGCGTCGCGGATCGGGTTCTTCTCGTCAACCCGGATTTTTGCCATGGTGGCTGGTTGTGATGACGCCGCGCTCGGTGGTGTATTCGTTGACAACAAGTAGGGCAGGCGGGGTGATGCGGCTTCTGTTCCCCTTGTCATTCGTTGACGGCATAGCAATGCTATGCTATTAGCATGCTAGTATCACCGCCGGCCACTTTCCCCCGATATCAAGAAGAGAAGAGAGGAGAACGAACAGCCGCTTGTCATCGGTTACACACTTGGTTTTCGCCCCGACCAGCTCCTGGCAAAAAGTGTTCTCGGCTTCCTCCAACAAAGCTTTCTTCTCCTTTCCCGTGTGGGCGTCTCCTCCCAACTCAGCGGGTTCTTCCCATACGAAACCAACCCACTCCATTATAAGTCGGCAGTCAGCAGCAAGCTGAACCTATCATCGGCACTGGAACCACACAAAACATCGGTGTTTCTCTCAGAACGCGGGGTCAGGTTACATTCTTTTTTGTTCTCGTCCCGCGCGCGCGGAACCGTTCCACTTGCCACTTCCCGATTTGTCGTGCTCTCGTCAAGCGTGCATCCGCCACTGGCAAACGCGAAAATGGAGCGTCCGCCATTTATCCATCGCGGCTCGCGAGCTCCATCGCTGCGTCACCGCCACTCATTGCAGGACATGGCCGGCGCGCCATCCATGCGTTCGGTGCGGCGGCTCGAGCGCCACTCGGTCGGCGGAGTGTCCTCGGTGGCTTTTAACTCGCTCGAAGTCTCGCTGCTCGACCACCTTCACGTACAGTTCCTCAAGGCGCTCGTGCCGGCCAGCAAGCTCTCGCGCCCGCGGTACGTCATGAAGGTCACGAACACGGCGCTTGGTCGCTCGTGGGAGATGGTGCGCCCGTACAAGGAGTTTTACGAGATGAAGGAACGCCTTCTGGCGGCACTCGACCACGGCCACTTGTGCAAGTCCAACTGCCCGTGGATCTTCATGTTCGCAACCCACCACTTTCCCCGGCGCCACTTGTTCCGCTCGCGCCAGGCGAGCGTGGTCTCTGGACGACTCACGGAGCTCGAGACGTTTCTCAACACGCTTCTGTTCAAGATGAAGGAGCAGCGCAGCCTCGATTGCGGCATCTCGGCGCAGGCGCTCCCCAAGATCTTGCACGAGTTTTTGTATGAAGGAATGGTCTTTGACCGCTCGGATTTCGCCAACACGATCCTCGAGTCGCGTGTCTCGCTCGGGCCTGGAGACTTTCGTTCCGCAAGCTTGCCGCCCGAGGACCCATGTACGATCTGCAAGCGCGCGCTCAAGTCCAGCGATAGTTACGCGAGCCTCACGCAGACCTCGGTGTCATCGTCGTCGTCCTCCGACGGAGACGCCGTGTCGGCGATGACCGATCTGCAGTCACTCACAACGCTCGAGTGCGGCCACCGCTTCCACGACGAGTGCATCCTTGAGAAGCTCAACCAGAGCCTCCACTGTCCTATGTGTGTCGAGGCCACGGCAGCGTAGAAGACATCGTAGTGGAACAATGAATGGCGAAGGGGGATAACATGTATGATTGCAATATAGATGGATATATGATGGGAATTTGGTGTATGATCACAATACACACATACGTATTGATGGTAAAGTCAACCAAAGCGATGCAGCGCTGTCTTCCTTGCATGCAGCATGCTTGTCTTTTTATCCAAACATGGCTACAACTATCACACAATGGACTACCCAGATACAAATGTAGAGCGCTCCACATCACATTGTGGAACCTAATTGGACCAAAGTGCTCACCTGGACACCCACAGAGGCGAAAGCGATGAAGCGCAGCAGCGGATGGAACCAAGAGGTATGTACGCACTACCCGTGTTGCCTCTATGGAGACAAACACACGCTGATGCGGCGCATTGTGTTATCGATGTAGGTGACTGACGAGCAGGGCCGCCGGCGCTTTCATGGCGCGTTCACGGGCGGCTTCTCCGCGGGCCATTTCAATACTGTGGGCACCGAAGAAGGCTGGACGCCTTCGACGTTCGCGTCGTCCCGCGAGAGCCGTGCGAATGTCGCCCCTCGGCGTGCCGAGGACTTCATGGATGATGAGGACGACCCTCTACTGGGCAAGCGGCTCGAGACGTCGGAGGCATTCGACACGCTGCACCAGAACGAGAAGGCTCGGCGACTCGAGGCCGCGGACAAGTCGGTTGGCCCTCAGAGACCGATCTTCCAAGTGCCCGACGAATTGATTCTGCCCATGACAGGGGACTCGATCGGCAAGCAACTTCTTACTAAGATGGGCTGGAAAGACGGCCATGGGATCGGTCCGCGCATGCGTCGTCGCAAGCTCTCAATCGGCTCGGACGATCAGGATGAAACGAAATCTGACAACAAGAAGGATAAAGCCGATCACGAAGAAGTGTACGTGCCACCACGGAATACAGTGGATGCGCGCATGTTCCCCAAGCCCAAGACCGACAAGTATGGCGCAGGGTTTGACCCATACGTGGACGCGCCCGAGTTCCTGCAGCACAAGCTTCGACAGCAGCAGAGCGACGAGCTACAAAAACCGCTGCGCCAGGTCGTCACGTTCGCACAGGCGCTTGGTAACGGGAAGGCAAACAGAGCGACGAGTAGCAGTCGTGCGGCGATGGGGTTTGGGCTCAGTGCGCTGGAAGAAAACGACGACTTGGACGTATACGGCACGACGTCGATGGACGACTTTGACCGCGCGATCGCCCCCGCTGGGGAATCCATCAAGCTGTTGGACTCGATGAGTAGCTCCGCACGAGATAAGAAGCGACGGGACGACCGCGAGTCGGTCGCAGTGCTCTGTTCGGATGGCCGTCCTGCGCTGGAAGGATTCCGGATCGCGAGCAAGAAGCAAAAGCCCCCGAAGAATGTGATCGAGCGATTGGACGTGCCATCGGACTTTCGCGCGTACCATGTCTTCAACGAGAAAGAAGAAGTCGAAGCCGTGACGAGTATGTACGGCAAGTTCAACTTCTCAACCGAAAAGAGCGGCCGTGGGAGCACGATCACCGCGAAGCAGCGAGCGCAAATGCTTCACGTTGACGAGGGCGAGCTGGATGGAAAGAAGACGACTGCCGAGTCGACGAAAACGAAAATGACTCCATCCGGCAGCGTGTTCGATCTCCTCAATCCAGAGCAGCGTGAGAAGCTCATTGGCGCTGCGCGGGCAGCTCGGGAGCGCAAGCCACTCACTCAAAGTGCACCGACCGAGCAATTTCGAGCCAACATCATGGCTTCCATCTCCAAGCGGTTCGTGTCGGCCTCGACAACCGAGGATACGTCCGCGGATACTGTGAACACCACCCGTGTGGATGAGAAGAAGTCGTATCGCAGTGAAGACACGTGGGCGCCTCATATGCTGCTGTGCAAGCGGTTCCGCGTCAAGTGTGAAGGACAAACTATCTCGGGTAGTGCGCAGGGCGCCGACGACAGCGCGCCGGATCTCTTCACGACGGAATTAGGCCCCCATCTCGTGGACCTCGCAGCACGTCGTCGCTCCAATACCACGGGCGACCCTTTAGCAACTGCAACGCCAGCGCTGGCAAAACCGACGCGCGAAGCGGAAGAGGATGAACTGCCGCCTCTGCCAGTGGCGTCGAAGCCATCGTCCGACTTGCTGCGATCCATTTTCGAGCCTTCTGATGAGAGCGCCTCGGAGGAAGACGATGGCAATGGTGATGGCGATGAGGACAGTGGCAGTGACCAGGACGCCAACAAGAGCGGTGCTCAGACAGAACCGGTAGCTCCGTCCGCCACAAGTGTAAAGCCACTCGAGAGCGTCATTCCCAGCCGCGCGGCAAGTTCGCTTGGCGTGTCGTCGTCGACGGACGAGTCCGACTCGAGCGACGCGGACAGTGACAACAGCGACGATGATGACCATCGCTCGCGGAAGCGCAAGAGCGAGAACACGAAAAAGAGCAAAATGAACAAGAAGCATCGCAAGTCATCAGGCGACGCCGCCGATGGAAGCGGCGATGACAACCACGCGCGCCGCAAGCACAAGAAATCGACGAAGAAGCATCATAAGAAGAAGGACATCAAGAAGAGACACAAACATAGGGAGTCGTCGGAGCGCACGTCCAGTCGGTCATCGCGCCATGAGAGCAGCCGTAGCCGAGAGCAAAGCCGAAGCCGCAGCAGGGGACGTGGTCGAAGCCATGCGAAGTGAACACCGACGAATAACGACCAATGGGGAATGTTTTGTTCGCTTTCAGCCAATCATTGGTTCGCTGGGATACACAGAGGTTGAAGTTGCCGCGACGACGGTTTCGCATGCTGAAAGCGCGCGGGAATTTCCCACCTCGGTATTTCAACCTATACACATCCACCAACGAAGTTTATCGGCCAATCAGGATTCTGTTTTGTCTTGGCAACTTTCCTCGATTTCTGCACAGGGGAAAGGAAAACTGCTTGTCCCTTCACTGCTCATTCTTCGATTTCCCCGCCAAGGCCCCAGACAGTTAGCTACCAACGTCCCAAAGATGAAGCGCAGCCGCGACCAAGTGGACGGCCCGATCGAAGGCAAGGTGGGGGTAAGAGCAACTTGACGTGTTGTTGCGTGGCGTGGATGAAAATCTTACATTCGTTTGTGGCGCGTCTTGTAGCAAAAACAGCACATTCTGCTGTCATTCGACTGGGACATGAATGCTCTGGAGACGTTTGCCAACAGCGCGAATGCCGTCCGCCAGTGCGGTGCTTGGTGGCAAATGCCTCCGGTGCCGCACTGGGTGCGCACGCCACCGCCGTACGTGACGCCCAAGTCGCTTGTGGACGACATGCTCGCGCATCTTCGACCCTTGGTCGGCAGACGCATGGGCTCGCACATGCTCACGATGGCTACATTCGACGAGTACACGAACACGGTTCAGGAACTGCAGAAATTGGTTGAAGAGCCTTTCGTGCAAGTCGCGATGGACGCAACCGTGCTAGCGCGGCCGCTGGCGAGTATTCGCGTCAAGTTTGGTGTTCCCGGCTTAACAGCGATCGAGCGATCGCCGGTTATGCCGACTCGCGCGGGACGACAGGTGTTCACGTGATGGCTTATGCTGAAGATGGGAGCAAGGCCCACGCCAAAGCTAATTAGTGTATTTCGTCCGTCCGCCAGCTTTTCGTAGTGTGAGTCGATTTCCAACATATTGGTCCAACGCCTTCGTCACTACCTTCAAGCATTCGTTCATGCGCGTGGCGACATTCGTGGGCACTTGCACGCGGTGCAGTTATCAGATCTGAAATGAGAAACAAGTGTAACCAGTTTGAAACGAGACAAAGGGGACAAAATGTTCCACGAGCCGGAATCATCATCGACAGCATTGGTGTCTAGTGCAGCGACTTGCCTGAGCTTTGCACGTACCGAGTTGACAAGAACAGACACTTCAACCTACGCAATTCGGAAGCTAAGAACATCAAGGTTCGTGTTTACGCAATAGATGGATTATGTATTCCGGCAAATATCGTCAAATGCATTCCACTCGACCGTCGTGGCGAGTGGATGGAGGGTTTTTGAGCCGCGAGGTACGCGACTCGGTCTCGTCGTGAGAAGGGTGGGGCGAACGTCTCTAATCAAAAACTATTAAACTTACAGGTCTCGAGACATCTTCGAAGCGCTTAATCGAACGAGATCTTCTTGCCCTGGAAGTTCTGGATCGAGGTCGCCTGACGCTTGGGCGGGCCATCGCCACGACCACCGCGGCCACCGCCACGACCACCACGACCACCGTCGAAGCCTCCACGGCCACCACCACGGCCGCCGAAGCCACCACGGCCGCCGCCACGGCCGCCGTCACGGCCA
>JAADXJ010000446.1:0-21641 GCA_023337735.1 Pythium biforme
GTGGGGTGCCTCGCACAAGCCTGCGCGCGTCTCGTGCCTGACGTACCGTCTCTTCCCATGGAAAAGCCCCCCAAAGAAGAAGGTTCTCTCGCGGTTCTTCCATGCCACTCAGGACAGGCATCGATAAATAGCCGCGCTGCCATTCAAGATGTGATGCGCATCACTCGGGGGATCTTCTTCGTCGCATCTGCCGCCGCTGGCTCTGCGATGGCGTCGTGTGCGATCGCGCCGATGGCCTTGCACACGGAGCCAGCACGAGCATGAGACCAAGCTCGAATTATATGGCAGCTCGATATGGGCGCCGGCAACGGTGACCAGCCAGCAGAGGTCATGCGGGAAGGCATTCGACAACAAGCTCTGACAGAAAGCACTCAACTGTACCGCTGCTCCGACACTCGCGGACGATGGTCAACCTGATGCAGAAACTCGCGGTCCTCGCCCTCGTCTTGGCCTCCACGACGCAGGCAGAACGCCTGGGGAGCGGTCCGACTCCAGGCAGCACTACCGTGTCCCCAACTGCGTCGCCTCGATCCCCCGTTTGTGCGGCGCGTGTGTCCAAGCGCGACCTCGAGGCAGGTGTGGACGTCGTGACCGATGTCGCGTGCCAGCTCGGCGACAAAGGCTGCGTGGACACAGCCTGTCGTGCCTGCAAGCACTGGGATTCCGAATGGTCGCGAGGGCTCCCGAGCTGCACAGCTTTCATGACAGCAGAGCCAAACACAGTGAAGGCGATCCGCCTCGCCGTGTCGACGCATGGCGACGCGACCGTGGGCTTGAAATCCATCGAAAGCGACAGTGCCACGATATGGCAGTACGGCATCGGCGGGGCCCTCTTCGCGGCCGCGGCCGTGGCTGCCATGGTGTTTGCTGCCAAGAGTGTGGCCGCCTCCAACAGTGCGCGCAACGCACCCGAGACCGTGTCGCCGTCGGGAAGCCTCGTGTACCGGCGCGCGTCCGTGTTCCAAATCTAAAGAGAGGCGAAGCGCGTGCACGTAGTCTGTTTGAGCTTTGCCTATTCCCCCACTCTCCTGCCCAGCGCGTTGGCGGAGACACGCTCTTCTTCTTGATCCCACTGAGTAATTAGACGCAATCTAGACAATCAATCACATATCCTGCCTACCCCCCCTTCGTCTCACTTGGCTGCGATCACTGATACCATCGGGAGCGCATCACGTGTGACGTGAGTTGCTCAGTGAAAGCTCAAGACAGCGATGCCGGCGTGTCAACGGCCACGCCATCCAGCAGACAGGTCGCATGGTGCCCACAATATTGCCCGCAGTTCTCCTGCGAGGTTGTTTCCGTTCAGGAGCCTCAACGGCATCACCTGAGAACGCCATCGAGAGCGGTTTCACGAGCCTTGCCGCCGGCGCTCTGCCTTGGTGGCTGATGACGCAGCGGTCGTTTCATACCTGGGGGCTATTTTGAAACGATCAGAAGATCCACCAGTCCTTCGCAAGGGGCGGACCGACCCGATCCGCGAGCATGGGAGCCCTCGTGCGATGGTGCACGTCCATTGCTTCTCACGCCAACCAACCGCCACTCGCACGCTAGTGCGGCCTGATCGTGGCGCACAAAGTTTCGCACGGAATGTACTGGGACTGCGACGCCACAGGGACGCCGGGTCGTTACCGTGGCGTCCGTTCCAGAAAAGAGAGATGCGATCGAAAGGATACCGCCCGAGCTCCCAGCCTCGCCAGGCAGGCTCCGGTCGGCGCCTCTTCGAGGCGCCCGAGTCGCTCTCATTCCACGATCCGCTTCGATCGAGTGCAACCCAGTGAGACAGCAGGAGCACATGGTGAACACTGGCGCGTGGCCCAAGCTGCTGCTGCTCGCGGCGCTGCAGCTCGCGAGCCTGGAGGGAAGCGTCCAAGCCGAGAACACGCTCGTTGTAGGCGGCATCACCATCACAGCCCTAGAAAGTGGCGACATCAACGAGGCCTCGTGCCCGCGTCTGTCGGCGCAGAGCCGCAGCCTCTTCCTCGCGCTCGCCGAGGACGCGACGTGCACCGACTCGAGCAAGACCGACTCGACGTGCTACAACAGCCACTGCCGCGTGTGCTGGACCAAGCAGACCGACCTCAACAAGAACTTTGAGTGCTGCGACAAGCTCGCGGGCAAGACCAAGCCGCCACCGCCGACCGCGGCGCCGATCGTGACGCCGCCGGTGGCACCGCCAGTCGCTCCTCCGATTGCTCCTCCGGCGGTGGCGACCGAGGCTCCGACCGTGGCACCGGCATTCGACCCAGCGAGCATCGTCGAACCGACGCTGAGTCCAACGGACGCACCTACGTCGGCGCCAACGGACGCGCCCACAAAGGCACCCACAGAGCTACCCACGGAGGCGCCGACAGAGGTTCCCGTGGTCCCCTCGGTGACCCCATCCGTGGCGACCACGGATGCGCCAACGGATGCGCCAACCGTAACGACCGATGCACCGAGTGCCACGCCGTGGGTGCCAACGGCCGCTCCGGTGGCACCAACGGACCCCCCGACGGACGCGCCCACAGCGCCATCGTACGCACCACCCGTGGCATCCAGCGACGCGCCGACGGCGCCATCGTTCGCTCCACCGGTGGCGCCTCCGGCGGCAGCCACGGACGAGCCCGCGGGTGGCGCGCCCACGGAAGCGCCCTGGACGCCGTCCGAACCGACCAGGCCACCGACCACAGACGGCGACAGCAGCAGCAGCAGCTCGAGCGACGCGGCCGGCGACTCGGACTCGGATTTGTCACAGAACGGATCCGGTGACAGCTCGTCGAGCGACGATGGCTCGGGCTCAAACGCGCCGGCGCCCGACTTGTGCAGCGGCAAGCTCTCCGAGGGCGACCGCAACGGCGGCGTGCGCGTGGTCACGGACGCCAACTGCATCAACGGCGGGCTCGGGTGCTTCGACTACGTGTGCCGCTTCTGCAAGATCCAGGACACCGAAGTCGCGACCAATTTCTTCGAATGCGCGAGCTTTGGCTACCACTTTGACGGCGACGCATTCGATCCGGACGCGGTGACCGACGCGCCGCCCACGACTTCGGAGCCTTCGCTCGATGGCTCGAACGCCCACCCCAACGGACAGCACGGACAATCGTCGCTGGACGGCTCAAGTTCGAGCTCTGGCCCGGGCGACTGCTTCCACCGGCTCTCGGCGGGTGACCACGCTGTCGGCATCCGCACGATCCCGGACGCCAAGTGTCTCTACGGTGGCCTCGGCTGCTTTGACTTGGAGTGCCGCTACTGCAAGATCGCCGACACCGACAAGTCCAAGCACATGTTCAAGTGCTCGAACTTTGGCTTCCACTTTGTGGGCGACGAGTTCGCCGACGGCAGCGGCAGCATCGACGAGACGCCGACGCCTCCCAAGCCTACGGATGGGTCAATCGAAGGGTCTGGTAACGACTCGACCGACGGCTCGGCCGAAGTGCCGACGGTGGAGCCCACGACCGAGCCCACCACGACGCCATCGGACGAGCCCAGTGGAGAACCCACTGGTGCGCCATCGGAGGCGCCATCGGAGGAACCCACCGGAAAACCAACGGAGGAGCCGAGTGGGGAACCCACGGAAGAGCCCACGGAGGAGCCCACGAAGGAGCCGACGTCGGAGCCGGCCGAAGTTCCTGTTGCCGGACCGACTGAAGTGGAGCCGACCGAGAAGCCCACAGAGGCCCCGACCGAAGTCCCGGCTGCGTTGATTGTCACGCCGGCGCCGGAGCCGACGTGCGACTCCAAGGTCTCCGAGGGCGACGCGCGCGTCGGTATTGATATGGTCACGGACACGTCCTGTGTGCGTGGTGGCCTCGGTTGCTTCGGCGACACCTGCCGCCTTTGTAAGGTTCGGGCGACGGGCGACTCGGACCATCTCGAGTGGTGCATCAACGTGCTTGCGGCCGTGGCGGCGGCCAAGACCGAGACGCCCATTGTCGTTGTGGTCCAGACCGAAGCGCCCGCCCCAGTGGCGACCGCGTGGGCGCCAACAGGCCCGTGCGCGGACCAAGTGTCCCCGGGCGACCGCGGCGCGCGCATCTCGGCCGTCAATGACGCGAACTGCTACGCCGATGGTCTCGGTTGCTTCGGCGACGTCTGCCGCTACTGCAAGCTTGAAGATACGCCGCTGTCGAGCCACTTGCTGCCGTGCGCCCAGTTCGCGCCCAGCAACGGCTCGCCGTTCTTCCAAGCCGCGGCGGCCGTCGTGAGCGACACGTCGACCGAATTCACGACGTTGCTGAAGAATAAGAGCATCAAGTGGTCGCTCGTGGGCATGGCGTTCGTGGGCGCCGTCGCCGCGGTCGCGATGGCGGCGGTCGGTGTCACCCGTGCGGTGCGACGCATGTCGAGCTCAACGGTTGAGGACGCCGACGATGATGATGACGAGAGTGACGTCGAGGCCGGTGACGACGATGCACTTGATGTTGATGATGTCGAGGCTCCGGAGACGCAGGAGTCAGCGCGCGCTCTCCAGGCGACCGTCGTGTGGTCGAACGACTCGGCCGTGCTGTCGACCGCATAAGTCGTATGATCACGCTCGGAGACTTGCTTTTTATATTAATACCTGTCGCCAGTAGAAATCACCCCTCCACCAACGAATCAATATCACCCATATATATTCCATCGGCTTACCCTGTTATGTCGCGAGCCCTAGGCGTGAAGGAGTTGCTGCGCGTCCTTCCAGAGAGCTCGCAGTACAGAGACGTCCGGGTTGGCGCTGGTCACACACTGTTGGATCTTGTCCGCGAGTTTGAGCGCCTCGAGCTCGCTGTGGGAGTTAGCCTGCAAAGACTGCTCGAACTGCTCCGATTTCTTTGCGGCCATTTCAACGACCTCGTTGGGCAGCTTGGCGAGCATAGCTACATTGATACCGTAACTCTTGGGGCACATACCTGCTTCGAGCTTGTACAAAAACGTCACCTTTCGCTCGTTCTCTGGATCGACCATGCAGCCCATGTGGCCGAGCGAGACCTTGCTTTCGTGCAAGTACTCTTCCACGAGCGAGTGGTAGTGCGTTGCGAAGAGCGAACGACACCCGACGTCGCGAAGCAGGAACTCGACAACAGAATAAGCAATCGCAGTGCCATCGAAGGTCGACGTTCCACGTCCCAATTCGTCGAGGATCACGAGCGAGTGCTTGGTAGCATGGTTCAGAATCGTCGCAGTCTCGGCAAGCTCGACGTACAGAGTACTTTGTCCGGCGAGAATGCGATCGGACGCGCCAATGCGCGTGAAAATGCGGTCGACTGGAGTCATACGGCACTTTGCAGCAGGAACGAAGCACCCAACTTGCGCCATCAATGCGAGGACACACGTTTGGCGCAGCAGCGTCGATTTACCACCCATGTTTGGACCGCTGAGCAAAACCATCTGCGAGTTCCCGCCCACACCTAGCTGAGTGTCATTGGGGATGAATTCTCCGCTGTCGAACGTCAACGCGACGCACGGATGGACACCTTCCTCAATGTCGATAAAAGGAGCGCCGTTGCTCTCCGTGGCGGCCGACACAATTTCTGGGCGCACGTATCCTTCGCCCTGGCTGCTCACCAACGCGAGCCCCATGAGGCAGTCGAGAACGGCGAGGCACTGGACCGCTTTCATCCAGTACTTGTAATCCTCGTCAAACTTGTGAAAGATGCGGCGGGTTTGATCCTTGAGTGCGAGCTCCTTGCGTTCTTCGGCAGCAACCAGCTTGGCCAGCAGACCACGGATCGTCGGCGTGTGGAACCGCTTAAAGCCCTTCTTGCGTGACTTGAGCTCATAGTCTTTGGGTTGACCGTTTTGCAGACACGACTCGGGAACTTCAAGCTGGTATCGCTCGTCTTTCTTCGTGCCCCAATAGGTTACCTGTTTCGCTTTGAGACGCTTGCGCTGCTCCTGGAGGTACTCTTCAAGTTCTTCTTGCACCTTCACAATGCTTTCGCAGGCGTCATCATAGTCTGGATCCGCCCCTTCCTGCGGAACAATGACTCCGCTCTTGGCAGCCTTGGCTTGATCAAAGCTACGACGGAAAAACTGCAGCTTCTCACGGAGCTCCGGAAAATGACCACGGAGAGGCATGTTCTGTTCAGACGCATCAAACTTCTTCAACACAGTGCGCAACAGCGGTGAACGTAGCTGAGTAAACCGGGGCCCGAGCTGATCGATGAGATCCATCGCAGTGTCGAAACCGTCGAGCACTTTGAGGAAATCACGGATCTTTCGGATGTTGTAGATGTTGGACTCGTACATGATGGCGCGACTGTCCGGGTGGTCTTGCGAACGATACGGAGAGCCCAATGCATGGATACGAGAGAGTAGTCTCTCTAGGTCGGGCAGCTTTTGGAGAAAATGACGAACTTCCCCAATAACCTCGAAGTTCTGGCCGAGCTCCTCCACAGCATCCAAACGCTCGTTGATCT
This sequence comes from Pythium biforme, assembly GCA_023337735.1. NCBI lineage: Eukaryota > Oomycota > Peronosporomycetes > Pythiales > Pythiaceae > Pythium > Pythium biforme. Next base: position 6,378 of record JAADXJ010000446.1, read on the forward strand.
CGTTGATCTTGCAAAGCGGCTTGAGTACCCACTCTTGGAACATACGCTTGCCAAACGCGGTCATGGTCTTGTCCATGATATCGATGAGAGAACCCTTACGGGATCCGTTGTAGTTGTTCGCGAGGATCTCGAGGTTCTGGATAGTCTGGGAGTCAAGAACAACGTACTGCTGGTTCAGCTCCGTCTCCTCCTTGGGCTTCTCCACAGCACGTTGAGTGGAGGACTGTTCATCCGAGGGCGTGTATCGCTTGAAGTTGCAGAGCGAGACGAGTTCTTGGTCGATAATACTTCGTCGGAGGTGCCACACGCACCCACCGAGGGCACTGATAGCGAGTTGGCCATCCTCACGCACACTCTTGTCCATGTTGAGAAAGCTCGCCACATCGTCTGGCCAGCCACTGGAGTTGAAGTAGCCCGCACGAACGATTTCCTCGATCGTACGGTTCGCATCCCAGAACTCCTTGCCGACAATCAGCTCACTTCGCATCACCGACGGCGCCGCCGCGAACTTAATGACCTGCTTGGTATCAGTGCACAGCCCGTTGCGCTCGTTGACGACTTCGACGACGTTGAACTGCGCAAACAATGTCTTGAGCCGGTCGCGCTGCTCCGAGTCGTCGAACTCCGCCAAATGGAAAGCGCCTGTGCCACAATCCACCAAGCACACACCATAACGAACGGTCTTGGACACGCCATCTTGCGAAAGTCGTTCTTTGAGCGCCATCAGATGCGCCGACGTGACGCGCTCCTGTGATGCGTTCGACACTGGCGCATCCAAGAAACTCATTGTGTTTGTTCCGGTCGAGAGCACGGAGCACACTTCGCGTCGCACGACCTTGGACTTGGACGCGGTCTTGGCATTCCGCTCTTTCATCATATCCGGAGTCTCGGTTTGCTCGACGCGCGCCACGCGGTATCCCTTCGCGATGAGCTGGGACGAGAACTTGCCGTACGCGATCTCGGGGAAGCCCGAGTGCGCCTTCTCGCCCTTCATGTAGATCAAGTTGAGCTCCTTGAAGCCGATGTCCGCATCCATGTGGAAGAGTTCGTAAAACTTGCCGACCTTAAAGAAGAGCACGACGTCCATGTTCTGGGACTTGACTTCCCACCACTGGGTCATCGCGGGCGTTTCCTTCTTGAGAAAGTCGGCCGGCACCTTGATCGTGCGCGGATCGAAATCCGGTGAATCGGGTGTGATGCCGTTGATGTCGCGCCGCTTCTCGTTCAACCACGTCAAAGAATCGTGGATGTGGCACCCGGCGCCGTAGACGCCCGTCGGGAGCGCGTCGCCGGTACCGGAGGGTCCAGCAGCGGACGTTGCCTTGGCCTTGGCCGATGACGACGGCGGCGTCACTACCACCCCTTTCTTCGCCGGCGACGGCCGCGGCGGCGACAAGAAGGAAGCAGCAGGGGCGCCGCGCTTCTTCGCAGGCGTCACGACACTGGACCGCTTGCCCTTCTTCGCCGGCCGCTCCTCCTCTTCTTCGTCCTCTTCCTCTTCTTCCTCTTCTTCTTCTTCCTCCTCTTCGTCATCAACACTCGCGTCGGACTCACTGCCTTCCTCCTCGGAGCTTTCTTTGGTTGGGTCAAACTCTTCCTCACTGCTGACGACGTCGCGCGCAGGCTTGATGGCCGCCGCCGCGCGGCGTCGGCCCGCGGGCCGCATGCGTTCGTCGCCGTCCTTGTCGACGCCATCTCCTTCTTCCTCATCGTCGTCCTCATCGTCGTCATCCACGATCACTTTCGAAGCGCCCTTGCGCAGTCGCTTCAAACGCGCGCCAGTCGCCGTCGACGCCTTCTTCTTGGTATCCTCTTCATCGTCCTCCTCCGAGCTCGTGCCCAAAAAGTCCTCGTATGCCTTGCGCTTCTTCGCAGGTGAAACTTCTTGTTTCTCTTTGTTCGTGTTCGTCTCCTCCGTCTTCACAGCTGACGGTTTGTTGGCAGTCGGTTTTGGGGAGAAATTGATGCGCTTCCGCGTGGCGTCGGGCTTGCCCTTGGTCGCGCTCGTGGGCGTCGACGCCGCCGCCGACTTGGCGGCGCTCGACTTGGCCGAGCTGTTGGTCTTGGATGCCGAGCGGTCGCCGGCGCCAGCCGCGCGCGGCGGCGGGCTGAAGAAGCTCAGCAGCGTCTTCTGCTGCTTTCCCTTGGACGCGCTCATGGTGATGGTGACGCGACGGTGGGCGGGGAATGTTAGGAGCCCCGCCTTGAGCTCTTCGCGCGAAAAATGTTGGCGCCAACAGAACCGCGGGCTGGTTAAGCTGTACCACAAAAAGGGTACAGTCGAGGTGCCAAACTGGTACTGTGTACCAATCTGGCAACTGAGATGCGCGAAAGGATGCGTTGGCGATTCTCACCAAGTCGTTGGAGCCGCGGACAGTGAAGCTGGAGGAAGTGCCGTGTGTGTGTGTGTGTGTGTATGTGTTGGAATCCCAATTCATCGTGAGATTGGGCAGCATATGCGGTACGCTGGGTGTGGAGAACGGTTATTTCAGGATCAAGTTACAGTGTTACCCGGATGGAGTCTGAGGATAACCACCCTAGCCCAGCCCAGGCAGTGAGGGTGTCGCTCATCGGCCTTTGTGTCTGAGGCAGCACATGCTCTGTGGATTCCCAGCCAGCAGCACCACGTGCGAGTGGCGAGATGTGGTGTGAAAATCGCGCGATACCATCCAAGCCCCAGCATTCTCACAATCATCCGCACGTCTTGACGCACAACCAAGACCAGCCTCGTCAGCCATGGAGATCTTGCGCTATCTGACGAGCCCCTTGTCAGCGTCACGGTTTGCCACCAAGCCACGCTTCACCGAGACGCCTCCTGGCGACAACAATGCGATCGATGGTGCTGGCTGCGAGTGGGTCGGAGTGGACGAGCCCTGTGGGCTCTTTATGCCGCGCATGAAGCGCCGTCAGCAGCTCCTGCAGTTAGACCAAGTGCACCACGTGCTCCACTACGACAACTTCCGACGATTCATGCGCGTCCAAGACATTGCGCTCGTCACGGCCGTCGAGGAGATCGACGACGACGGCCGCTTCCAGTGGTGGATGTCCATCCAGGACGCGAGCACTGTGCAAGTCTGGATCGTGCACTTTTCGTCGCTATCCCGGCTTCAGGCGTGGGTGCATCAACTGCGGTCGGTCGCAGCGGCCACCAACTCGCGCACGATGATCAGCGACCTCGTGCTCTCGAACGCGTCGTGTCCTCCTGAGAAAATCCTCGTCTCGACTTCTCCGTCCTGCGAAACTGTCCTTGAAATGGGTCCCGAAGAACAGTAAGCAAGATACAGGTAGAACGCACCGAATTTGGGGATAAATAAAAATGACGCTCGTTTAGTGGTTTGGTAGAACCCGATGACACAGCCCCCGGCGAGATGTATTCCAAAGAAGAAAGCACAACTATTAGTTCCTACCTGCCTCGGCTCGGCCGTGGGCTGCGCTATTCACGCAAACGCGCGAATCCTCGTGATGTGGAGAGCAAATGCCGCAACTAGACGACAAAGCGCTTAGTTGGCGGCCGGGACGCCACCGCCCGACTTCAGGCGGAGCTGGGCCTGGCGCTTGCGCGTGACCTTGACGACCTTCTCCTCGACGGCCTTCTGCACGTTCTCGCTCTTCTCCGTGAGGATGAGCTCGATGTGCGCCGGGTTCGCCATGTAGGGGCCGATGCGACCGTGGGCACGGTAGGTGCGGCGGCGCTGCTTGATGGCCATGTTGGCCTGGGCGTGCGAGATGTAGAGCTTCTCCGAGTCGAGGCCCTTCACCTCGGCGTTGGCCTCGGCGTTCTTGACGAGATCGAAGATGATCTTGGTGGCCTTCTGGGGCCACTTGCACTTGTCGCCAGCGGCGCCAAGGATCTTGCCCTGGGCGTGACGACCGCAGCCACCCGTGAACTTGGTGAACGGCACGGCGTTCTTCTTGTCGAGGACGGCCTGGAGGTAGACCTTCGACTTGGCCAGGGACAGGCCCTTGATGGCGTGGCAGACCTCACGACAGTGCTTGAAGTGCACGCGGAGGTGCGAGCCGCGGGCCTTGGCCGCGCGCTGGGCGTCTTCGGGTTCCTGGCTGTACGACGGCATGGTGCTTGATCGGGTTCTGAACAACTGAGCCGAAAGTTGCCAGGCGAGCAAACTCCCAAGCCAATTGTTCACAACCACCAATCGCTGAGGGCAGGCGTCCGGATAATATTATCCGGATGCTTTGTCGTATCCGGATGGTTCGGTGAGCCGGATAACGACAGCCATCCGGATCCGGTTATCCGGACATAGTCAACTCAAGATAGTTAGAAACCACCCATCCGGATAACATCATCCGGATCCGGAAAGCGAAGACCAGTCGTATCCGGATCCGCATACCATATCCGGATCCGGAAAACAGCAACCCGAGCAGGATGAGCCAGACCATTTTGATGCGCAAAGACGAGTTCAATTTCGAAAATGGACACACTCAAAACTCAGCCTCGCTCTCGTCCGACGCCTCGCTGCCTTCTTCCTGGGCCTCGGACTCTTCCTCATTCTGGTCGTGGAGCTCTTCTTCTTCATCGCCGTTCTTCTCATCTCCTTCGATTTCTTCTTCTTCCTCCTCGTCATCGTAACTGGCGACGTAGGAGGCCTGTTGGGCCACCGATCGACGCGAGCGTCCGCCCGTGATGATGAGGCTCGAATCAATGCCATCAAGCTCCTTCTCCTTGTCGCGCTTGCGCTTCGCCGCGGCGATGTCGTTCTTCTTTGGGTACTGAGCGCTGAACCGCACGCCAGCGTCCTGAAGGCGCTCGCGCAGCAGCTCCTCCTGCTCTTCCTCCGAGTCGAGCTTCTTCAGTTGGGTGTACACCGCGGGACTACCATCAAAAGCAAATCCCACAGCATGAGTGGGCGAGTCACATAGCAGTGCGTTCATGGAAACTGACTTACCTCAGCAGGCCTGCGACGCGCGCGAGCTCCTTGAGTGCTGCCATCCCCTCCGAGTCCTTGGATTTCTCCACCGCTTTTCGAGGCGCTGGCGTCTTGCGCTTAGCAGGCGCGCTCTTTTCCTTCTTGGCAGTAGGGGATGCCTAAGTAGAAACAGCAGAAATGAGTCTGTGTTTGTTGCCTCGTATTCGCCAATATAACCCAAGTGCGTACCTTTTTCCGCCGCTTCGGCTCGCGCTCTTCCTCGGAATCGTCTCCACTGGCATTGTCATCCTCCTCCTCTTCACTCTTCTCGTTACTATCCTCCTCCTCCTCCTCCTCTTCATCTTCAGACTCTTGAATGCGACGACCACGCGCTCGCTTCGCGGGCTTTGCCTTTCGCGGCATAACCTCTTCCTCGTCTTCCTCGCTTTCAGGATCATTCTCCTTGTCGTCGCCTCCTTTACACAGATGCAGCATGTCCGGAATAATATGCTTGATCTCGTCCTTGTACTTGGCCTTGAGCTCGCTCTTGTCCACGCCCAAGTGGCGCGCGAGGTCCCCCAGCACGGCGCCAAACTTGACGGCCGTCGGGTCCAGCGGCGGTAGCAGCTGCTGGAGCGCGCGCACGAGATCGTACTGCGTGAGCGAGTCCATGGCCTATCTTGTGTGTGGTCGGTCTAACTACGTGGTGGCAGCGTTCCAGATAGAGAGATGCAGCGAGCGATGCGAATGCTGTAGCTTCCGTATTGAGCTGTTGGGTGCTGCTGTGCCTCGGCGCCTTTGAACAATCGGTCTCGCGCCAAAACCAAAGACTCCTCCTAAGACCGGAATCCTTCGATAACAAATATCACGCAATGCATTTACACAGGATATCTGCAAAAATGGCTACATTTTGGGCGATTGAGCACCCAAGCTAAACGTACCTGATCACCAACCAGGCAGCATGTGCGCTGGCACCTTCAGTCACTGAGCGAGGCGATGCTGGGAGCCGAAGCGTCGCTATCATCTTGCTTTCCTTCATTGTCCGAGAACACAAAGTGGTAGGCCGGATCCGTTCGTTTCAGCGCCGGTGGGTCCGAGAAATGGAGTTTGCGGTTCGTACTCTGGCTCCGGGGCCTCGTCGTTGTTGGGATCATATTGCCCACATCGATGCCTTCCAGCTCCTTCAAGCGCTCACGAGTGGCCTTGCACTCGCGAATCTCGGTTTTCGTTGGGTACGGGCCGCGGAAAACGATGCATGCAGCCTCCAACGCGCGTCGCAGCATGTCCGCTTTCTCCGGATCTGTGTTCCTTGTTCTCATTCCGCGCGCGAGCCTCGATTGCGGGCTATTCAGACACACCACCACGAGTCACAACAATACTGTAGCTACGGTTTGGGCACGTCAGTACAGTACCTTAGGAGACCAGCAGCCTTCGCCATCTCCTTCAAGTTGTCGAGGCACCGTCGGGAGGGCGTAGCCGCGCTCGATCGGACCGCTTTCGTGCCGCTGCGTGTTTTCGGTGTTTCCAACTTGCCAGGATCTGATGCCGAGCGTTTCTCGACTGGTAGAATCGCCGGTGTCTTTGATTTCTCCGCATGTGGCGCCGTGGTTTTCTCCACTTTTGGTGCCGTCGGCGTCTTCGTCGGCGATTTATGTGGTGTGAGTCGCTTCTGTTGCGCATCGAGGCCACCGGTTTTCGCTTTGATGGTCTCGTCTATTCGCTCGGAGCTTTGGTTGGACTGGCGCGGTGGTGATTCCATAACTCGCGGTTTCTTCCGTGGTGCCGACGATGGCTGTGCGGTGGCGTTAGGCAATGCCTGCGTACTCTTCGCGTTCGCCATTGGCGATGGCCGCTTCTTCCCGCTCTGTCCATGACTTGGGAGCTCGTTCGGCGTGGTGGTATGGCTTACTGGGTCATTTGATTGTTGCCGAGTTGTCAGCTTCGTGCACGCCCATGAACGTGTCTTCAAAATCGCCGATTCGGCTTCTTTGCGTTTCGCAGTCGGTGGCGTGCTCGCGTTCATGGCATTGGTCGCATGAGACGTCCCCGTTCCATGGCGACGTACTTGGATCACTTCCGGAATTTGCACCAAGAGGAAGTCGCGGTAGGCTTCTTTGATCTCATCCGCGGTCACACAAAAGTGCGCAGCGAGCTCGTCGGCGACAAACGCCAGGGTCGGGACTTCCATGCGCGGCAGGATGCGCTCGAGCGCTTCAGTGATCTCGTCTTCGTTGACGGCAGCGCCGCTACGCGACTGCGACCGCCTGGTCTTGCTGCTCCGCGACATGGGCGAGACCTGACGACCCGTTGTTGGACTTGGCGATGTGAACGTTTTCGGCATCTGCACGTTGAAGGCAAATGACGCTCCCTGTCATTTCTGGTGGGAGACACGTCAATCAAATACCAAAGGGAGAGATAGGTATCCACTGCCTCGAGATGGCTACAGAAGCAAAGAAAAGGTCACGGATCTCGCGGAAAATACGTACATTTGGTAAGGGGGGAAAAGGGATCCTCGAGAAACGCTGCTCATTGTTCAATATCGCAGCAGCTCCCTCGTGGTAGCCTCTATGTTGCATGCAAATCAAGGTAATCGTGCATCGGTCGGGCCCTCTTCCGGCACTCGCGTCGTAGATCATTCGCTCGCGGTTAGTCTTCCTTGTCGTCGTTGTCCGAGTCGTCCGAGCTGCCTTCGTACTCTTCCTTGCCGCTCTCGTGGGTGCCCTTAGTGAACACGCCAAAGAGCAAGCGCAGGATGAGGTAGCCCCACCAGATGTGGAGGCAGTAGAGCGTCACGAGCAGCGCGTTGAAGAGGAACCACGACGGGATGCACGGGTTGAGGATCGAAAAGTCGCGCGCCTGCTCGAGCGGCATGCACGACTCGCGGTTCTCGAACAGCGTCGAGTTGAGGATCTTGGTCGGGTAGAGCCACATGCGGAAGTAGATCCAGTCGGCGAGAAGCGTGATGAACAGCATCTCGGTCACGAACGCGCCGCGCAGGCCCTCGAGCTTGAGGTAGTTGGCCATCTTGAGCATGTCGAGCGGAATGTCGGACAGGTCGTGGATGAGGAGCACGATGATGCCGACCGGCAAAAAGCCGATCGCGTACGACCACGTCACAAGCGCAATGGTCACGACGTGGTGGGTCATCATCACGATGTAGTCCTTGCGGATCTCCTCGAGGAACTTGCACGAGAACGCCGTGTAGATCCAAATCGCCTGCAATACAACATAGCCACAGACTGTGAGAACGACGCAATCGTGGTACCAGATCCGGTCAAGCGTAGCCTACCAGCTGCACCATGTAGAGAAGCTTGGTGCGGAACTTATGCTCTGGGAACACGCCGTGCTCTGAGCCCTGGTTCCAGACTGCAGTCGTCACAGGTCATTAGCCCTCTCCACGCCTCTTTCTACCGCCTCTAAACGCCCTTATTGTACTACGTACGCGTCTTGGTGTCATGCCACCACGGCTCGTCGCGCAGCACGACGTACTCAAAGTACGCCATGGACACGTGGATCACGAGCTGCCACGACTGGTCGCACCACTTCTTCATGGTCACGCGCTTCTTGAGCGGGTTGCCCAAGTGCTGGAGCACTGTGCGCGAGAAGAAACCCCCGCCATAAAAGAACGCGAGCTTCGTCACTTTGATGGCCACGGCCACGACCACGAGCAGCCCAAAGAGCAGCAGCAGCATGTCCGGCTCGGTGCGCAGCGTCCACGCAATGACGGCGAGCTCGAGCGCGAACACGCCCACGAGCAGCGCGTCCACGAGCACCGGCGGCTTGGGCACGGACTTGCCCATGGCGTTGTTTGTTGGATCCGAGTTGTTCCGTTGGCTTCTTCTTCTGGAATGTCGGGATCTGCTGGGGCCGCCCGACCTTCACCTCTCACTTCCTGGCTCACTCGCGCTCCGACTGTCTCGTGCGCGTCTGGGCCGCCTTTGGAGGGGAGATGGAACCACACGACGGTCGGTCTAAATGAGGCCGGCGCGCCATTCTGGAAAGGTAAGGAATAGTGTGCACCACACTACATGTGGACCCGTGATGCGGGAAGGGTGTACCTCTCTAAATGCATAAACAAGCAAAGTTGATCCACGAGACGGAGTTAGCGACAACGTGAACGACCTTTCAGATCGAATCCATCGTGTTCATGTCCCAGCGGTCGGCCCTTTGGCGATCAAACGTATCTTGCGGGAGACCCCTCCACGTGGAGTCCACGTCACCTGCGGTTGTTTGCTCGGATGACGCTTCCTGCATCTTCACCTCAATCTACAGTACGCAAAGGGGACAAAGACCGAGGCCCGTTGATTGTGCATATCCTTCCGTGATGAGAAGCCCTTGAGAGCCCCTCACCATCCTGGATCCTTGTGCATCTGGTTTTTTGAACGGACGTTCAGCAAGGAAAACTAGGCCCAAACTAGGCTCCGAATCCCTAGTTCAATCACAGTCTTCACAGTCACTCTTGCAGGTCCACCTTCATTTGAGTGACATACATGTAGGTAGTGACATTGACTACTGAAGGAGTCCTAAGATTGTCTCGAGGGTCTCCGCGCACGCCTCGGCTATGGTGTCCTCTGGACGACCCCCAGGGGCTTGCTCGACTATCTTGACTCCTCCTTGTACCGTCGTTAGGGCGTCCTTCGGCCCAACATTACGCGAACTCGCTTCAGTCGACGTCTGCCCGTCTGAGGGCTTCATAAGATTCCCAGACCTTGAAGTCGTGGATCGGAGTTCGGACGGAGACGAGCTTTCCGCCTCAATGTTCGCAATGCCATAAGCCACGCCAGTCATTGCGGCCTCTCCATCCATCTTAAGATCCGCAGTGTCGATCTCTCCTGGCATTTCCTGGTTTCGTGGAGCATTGTCAGACTTGAGGCAGGCCATTGCCGCTGACAGAATCCACGCCACGGTCTCCGCCACCACTTTCGCCTTGGACTCTGCATCGTCCGCCTCCAGATTGGCGGAACTGGTCTCAGTGTCAGCCGTATCAACGCCAGCCCGGTCGATCATCGCATGAATGGGCTTCTTTGGCGAGTCATCTCCTGTGGTCACGGACGACAACGCCATCGAGAGGATCCTTGACACAGTCTCGGCAGCTGCAGCTGTCAACACGGCGTGAGACTCTCCCGCATCTCGCACTAGGCCACCGGTCTGGCTTGCTGGAGTTGGCTCAGTCAATAATGCTGGATTTTTGGTGCCGTTGTGAGAGTTCAATCCGGGTACAGGTTCGGGGAGGTCGCCACCCCCTTCTAACGATGCAACAGCAGCGTTGACGATACGAACTGCTTCTTCGCGGATCCAGGCAACCGTAGCTGCAACCTGAAGCTGAGCGTCCGCGAGCGCCTGGAGTCGTTTTGTTTCGATGGCTGTGTTCAATGCCGCCGCTTCCTGCTTCTTCCGCTCGGCCTCGACTTGCTTCGCGATCACGCGATCCACCGCTTGACCAATCGCAAGGTCGCGAAGAATAGTATCCACCACAAACGCCTTCATCGCCTGCTCCAGGGCCCGTCGACGGGTGCCTGCGTCGTCTTCCCACACCATTTGTCGTCGCTCTTCGTCGAGCAACGCAGCGTAGAACGCTCGCCGACGTTGCTGCCGCTCTTGCACGGCCACAGGTTCATGTGCAAAGGCTCGCTCAAGCCAACTGCGCTCGTCCTCCAGGATCATCTGCCTGGCTTCTCGAATCATGGCCGCTTCACGTAGTTCTAGCTCATGCTCGGTACGATAAAACCATATTCGTGTGTCGTACTCGTGTTGCTGCCGCTTTCCTTCCACCAGCTCGCCCAGCAGACGTTGCAGACGGTGCTTGTCCGTTTCCTTTCGCCGCCACACAAGCACTTTGTACGGTGTCGTTCTCACACCATCGACGACACGTGGACAGCCGAGCGCGTACTGACGAACCAGCGTGAGCTGGCGGTGCAAGAGGCCGCTCACTTCCCCCCATCGCCACCACGGCCGCGTGAGACGTGCGGCGACTCGCTCTCCCTTGGTTCTTGTCCGTTCGCCGCCGTCTTCGTCGAGCAGGTTTGCTTGATACACCATGGCCATCAGAATGCCACCGGGCTTGAGGCATCGAATCGTTTCTTTGAGCGTTTCAACGAGCTCACTTGGGAACGCATCGCGGATGCCGCGCGCGGCGATCGCATCCAGCGTCGCCTTGCTCAGAATGAAATCGCACGATTGGTCTGGTAACAGCAGAGCGCTCGCGGCATCCATCGGCCAGAACTGGAGATACGTATGGAGCTGGACCGCAGCGGCTTGGTGACGCTGGAAGGCGATGGCCGAGAGATCTTTGTCAACGCCAACGACGCGTTTGTACCCGTGGTAGACGAGCTCTTCACACACACGTGACGTGCCGCAGCCAAGATCCAGTAACAAGCCCGGTCGCCTCGGCACGTGGGTCTCGATGATACCCATAAGATCGGCGTACGCCACGTACGATTCCTCGACTTGCACATCTTCGTACGGTATACGAGCCGTAGTTTTCGTTGGTAAGAGCGTGGGGAGCGCGTTGAATTCACCTTCTTCCCACGGCGAATCGCGTTGGTCTCCTGCGTCTTCTCCCCCTAAAACGAGACTTTCGTCGCTGTCGGTCCACATGCGTCGTCGTCGAGATCGTGAACGGCCCGTGCGCGCCTCGACGTATTCGCTCTCTCGCCAAAATGGAGCTGATTCGATACCATCCGCAAATTCGTTCGTTTCACCAACCAAAGGATCGATTGGTTGTGGAAGCATTGGGACGTTTTCGATCCATTGCCGATCGTCGGCTTCGTCGGCGCTGATGCTACTGAGCGAGTCAGCGCTTTGATTGGCCCCATGTGCCCATGGCTCGGAAGATGCCAAGCTGGAGATCGGCGATGCGGGGCGACGTTCACGTGGTGAGCTCCCCATTGAATCGACACCGCTATCATCTCTCAGCAATGTAAGGACGGCTTCCCGGTTGCCGTCGGCATGGACGCCCGCGTAGAAGAACTCGTCGGTGGACGGATCGCCAACGCTGTCACCACCGAGGCTGGAGACGGATTCGGCCTCTGATTCGGAGCCATCGTATCCCTCGTCCTCGGCTGATGGAGGAGCCATAACACGATCTATAGCCAGGTTTCGCGTGGATACCAGTGGCGATTTTCTCGACGTGGTGCTGTAACGCGCGAGCTCCTCGCCGATGTGTACCGCCGCGTCGAATGCTCTCCAGAGGTCGTCATCGTCGTCCTCCTCGTCACCGTGTGTCTCTAGCTCTTCGTCATCGTGTTCTTCCACGTACTGGACTTCAAACGAGGAGCTGCTCATCTCGCCCGACAGCGAGCTTGCATTCATTGCGTCGTCTTGGTGTAGCTCTTGCTCTTCAAGCTCCTGCGCCGCGTCAAGTAGTACCACCCGGGATCTCGCATCTCCATCTTCGTCGTCTTCTGGTTCGCTCGCTTGTGATTGAGAGGAGTAGAGCACGCGCTCTTCAGGGCCAGCGTCCGACTCGGTGCTCACCGACAGCGCCAGCGACTCGCCATCTCCAGCCATTTGCTCCAGACTCAAGTCACTCGCGGCCACCGAGAGGCTACTCCAGGAGCGCGAGGCGGCCTCGTCGTCGTCGTCGTCTTCTCGCTGGTTATATTCCCTCTCGTGACGCCTACCACCACGTTTCTCCCTTGACATATCCCCAATACCATCACTGTCGGCATTGTTCCCAGCGTTTCCATCGTCCGACATTCCGCTCAATGAGAGCTCGTCGATGCCAAGTGCGCCGCCACTACTCGTCTCACGCAGGCCAAGCGACCCACAGGAGGACGACTCATTCACCTGCTGGGCCTTGGTGCCGGGCGTCGTAGCATAGGTCCCCTTCGCCGTCCGTCCCGCGACAAGCGCTCCATCGTGAAGATCCATATCGGGACAAAATCTCCAGGGGTCTAAGAAAGGAATATTTCCAGGTAGAAACAGGAGTCTCTTCGCTGCTATGGCTCTTCGCGGTCTTGATTGAAGATCCAGACGGCAGTGACCTGCGCTGGTCGAAAGTAGCCTTCTTCGTTACTACACCCTCGCTTGGTTTTACAGCGTGACGCCGCTGATCTCGACGGTCACGACCGACGCCGCGGGCGACGCGAGCTTGAGCGACTTGCCGCTCACGGCAAGCGTCGACGGCGCGTACTTGGCACCGCTCGCGGTCGTCACGGTCGTCCGCACCGTCGCCGTCGTTCCGACGGCACTGTACGCGGACAAATCAAACGTCACGGTCTGCGCGGCCGCCGTGTTCGTGTTGACCGTGACCAGCACGAGCACTTTGCGCGTGGCGTCGTAGGCCACCACGGTCTTCTTGTCGCTGTTGCTAATGATGGTCATGCCCTGACGGATGTGGCGCGCGTACTGGGCCATGACGTAGTACTTGGCGTTGGGCGTGCCGATCCAGTTGTCGGCCGGGTTGGATTGGAGGAGGCCCCACGCGCCGCTGTCGAGCGCCTGCCAGTACACAAACGCCGACACGCCGAGCTCATTGATGTCAAGCCCGATCGACTCGGCCATGCTGAGTCCGGAGGCGTCGTCCTCGCCGTACTCCGAGTCCCACAGAGACTTGCCCAGCTTCTTGATGAGGTCCCGTAGCGCGCCGCGGTTCTTCCCGCGGTACGGCTGGAGTCCGTCGTAGCCGTGCGTGTTGACCTTGGTAACCGTGGCCATGACAGCCTGCGTGGCCGACAGACTCTGCAGCGACGACAGCGCAATGTCGACCGAGTTCTCGTCCGAGGCCGCGATACGCACGGTCTGGAGCCCGCGCGCGTCGAGTTGCTTGCGCAGGTACAGCAGCACGGCCTTTTGCGTGTCAAGTGCGAAGTGGCAGCCTTCTTGCGTGCCCGGGTATGTCCACCACGTCGACATGGGCTCGTTGAATGGCTCAATGTAGTTGAACGTGATGCCCCAGTTGTCCTGCGCGTACTGGGCGACCGTGGCCATGTACACGGCGAATTGCTCCTGGTTCCAACTCTGGAGGTTGTCGTTCTTGCCGTTGTCGGCACCGGCGACGGCGTGGTTGTTGGTCATCCACCACGGCGGCGAGTTGGAAAAGGCCTCAAAGAGGTTAGCACCGCGGGCCCTGGCGAGCGCGAGCATGGCGCGCTGCGGCGCGTCGAGCTGCCAGTTCCAGCTGCTCGACGCTGGGTCCGCGTTAAACCAGTCGAGCCAGAAGCTGCTGATGGCCTTGAACGCTGGCATCTTGCTTGAGGTCTTCATGGTCTGCTTACTGCCGTTATCGTTGATCGTGTTGGACCCGGAACCGCCGATGTTGTAACGCGCAATGTTGAAGCCGAGCCCCGGGACCGTGCCGGCGCCCGACACGGCGACCGCGTCCTTGGTTGTGAAGAGCGCATCGGCAATGTCGGTGCGCGTGCCAAAGACGTTGGCCCACCACGCGAGCGACGTGCCCCAGCCTTCCCAGCGCACGAGCGTGGTCTTGGCCGCGATGGTGACGGCGTAGTCGGCGTCCACGGGCTGCGCGCTGAAGGTCAGCGCGACCAGCGCCGCGGCCGCGGCGGAGAGCGAAGCGACCTTCATGACGGAGTTGTTGGAACGAGTGACGGAGAGAACGTAAATGCCGGAATGAGCTTCTTTCTGGCTGCCTGCCCGGCGCTGGAACCCAGCCTGGATGGGCTTGTCGGAGACCAGATAATCCCCCAATGCGGGCGAGCCCGGTAGCAATGGGTGAGCAACTCGCAGTGGACGAGTTGGGCGGGGACGACAGACTGGTCAAGGATACGCTCGTGGGCGTGGAACTTCCACTGAGAGCACTGACAGAGCGACCAACACCCCATCTCGTGGAACACCAGCTGGGGACGGCGACCTGAGCCGGCTCAATGGACCCTGTGTGGCCCACACTGTGGGTGAGAAATCGCTCATCCACGTGCGAAACCTGATGGTTCTTCCCGTCGTCGCCACGACGCCTGTAGACTGGCGTCCACAGCGGCACGGAGGAAGCGTCGGGGCGGAACATGGAGGACGCCATCGCTTCCAGGCGCCGTCGGTACTGTATGATCTCCGCGCGCCTGCGGGTTTCCCCAAGCTTACGACAGCCAGCGTGGATGCCCAATGATGACGCTGTTGATCCCTTTGAGAAGATTGGCTCTTGTTCCGGGATGACCATCACTCCTAGTGAGCTCCTCGGTTTTGTGCGAGGAGTTCCGTGTTTGACAGACACAATCGCATTTGCGCGCTGCCCTGTACGATGACGTCGACCACGACACCCGACACAAACGCTACGCCAGCGCGGCCCGCGGAGCTCACGCTTGCGTTCCTGCAGCGCGTGGTCGACGACGCGGGTTTTGCGCCACAGCAGCGCGTTGCCGCGTTCACCTGGAAGGCGCTCGAAGTCGGCGTCATCTCCGAGGTCGTCGGCGTCCACGTCGAGCTGGAAGACACCACCACAAAC
>JAADXJ010000447.1:0-21625 GCA_023337735.1 Pythium biforme
CGGCAGTGCGGCGCTCTTGCGCACCGTTGAGCTCCCGCAGCGGCTCCGCTTTCGATCGAGTGCCACGTTCCATTCCACCCGACGCCTCACGCCGCCCGTGAGCGATCGAGACCCCATTGCCGTCTGAACCGAAGACAGCTAGGCTACGGACGCTTAGTCGCTTGGAGAAGTAGCCCTCGATATTCAAATATGACACTACGTTTCACTCCAAGCAGAGATAAATCACAGCGACGTCATGACATCTTTCGCTCGCTCCCAGCAGTGGTCCCGGGGACTATGGCACCTCGGCGCGCTGGATCGTGTCGATGAGTTCCTGGACCACTTCGTCCGGGTACTGTGCGTAGATGCCGTGGCCGCCGTCTTCGTAAATGACGAGCTTGACGTGGTCGCCCTTGAGGTGCTCCGCGATCGTGCGCGACTCCCGCGTTGGGATTAGCTTGTCCTCGCCCGCGCCAATGATCAGCACGGGAAAGCCCGCCGTCGCGATCGCCGCGAGCCGCTCGTTCGACACAAAGTGGGTCTTGATGGCCAGCAACTGACCAACAAGTCCGCGCAGGTGCTTGCGCTGCGCCTTTTGGAGGCCGCTCAGCGACGTGTTGTAGAACACATCGCGAATGAGCTGGTCGCTTTCCTCCATCTTGCGACCCAGGAAGCTCGCCGGGTACAGCGTCGCGAGTACGCTCGAGACGATCACGTCCGGGTCCTTGGACAGCAGCGACTTGCGCATGGCGCGGTTATCGCCGTCATTAACATACTTGCCGCGGGTCGTGACGAGCAGCGAGAGCGACTGGACGCGCTTGGGCGCGTGCGCCGCGAGCTCCAAAGAGATCATGCCGCCCATGCTGATCCCGGCGACGTGGGCTCGCTTCCAGCCGACGTGGTCCATGAGCGCGAGCGTGTCTTCGGCCATTTGCGAGGTCGTGTAGCGGCCAAACACCGGGTCCGAGCCGCCGGCGCCGCGGTTGTCAAAGCTCAAGAGTTTCAGGCTCTTGGTCGTCGAGGGCCAGGCCTGCAGCAGCACGTGGATCGCCATGGCCCAGGCCTCTTTGCCCTGGCTAAAGCCCTGGATGAGCACGACGCGCTCTGCGTCGGTCGCGCCTGCGACCTCCTTCGAGTGGATCGCGTACTCCATCGTGAGCCCCGTGGAGACCGTGGCGCGCTGCTTCTTGTCGGCCGGGTACAGCGCCGCGCCGGACTGGAGCGCGTCGACGTGGCGCTGCAAGCGGAAGCCCGTGGTCGCCGGTGTCGCCGGTGCTGCTGCCATGGTTTGTTCGTTGGTGGGGCGTTTTCCGATTCTGAGGAGCGCGGTCGTCCTTGGAAAGGGCTCGCTCCCTCTGGAAGAGCTCGGCGGGAAGGATGGCGGATGGGCCATCATTACGTCAACAGCTGTGCTTGCATGTCCAAGTGTAGCCATGTGGACCGACACAGGTCAGCACGTTGCGCAGGGATACAGGAACAACTCCGGGCACATCCAAGTGCGAGCGAGAGAGAGAGAGCAGCCGCTCACAACGGGCCGAAGTGCCCTGTAACGTTACGACCATTTGGGGCGTCGGCAACTCACAGGCTTACTACACGTCAAGGACATGTTGATTTCAGTTGGTGGGATGCGTCCCCACCTCGTTACTCGCGGCACCCTACAGCCTGGTTGTTCCAAACCGTGGATATAGCTGGGCCTCGTCGCTCTTACTCAAGACGGGTGACAAGCTTCCGCTTGCGGCGCCAGCGCCAGCGCATGGACGACAGGTGGGTCTCCGCGCCGACGTCTTCTTCAAAGCACAGATTGTCGAGCAGCGCGTACAGCTCACTGCCGTAGCGCTCGTTCATCCACGAGACGAACAATGACTCGTGAAAGAGCCCATGGCGCTCCTCGAGCAGGTACGACGCGAAGCAGATGAGGTAGAAGTATCGCTCGAGGTAGTTGACCGCGCGCAGCATGTAGTAGTCGTGCTTGGCGCTCGTAAGCTCCCGGTCCATCGCGACGTCGCGACATTGCGCGATGCACTCGCGAAGGTTTTGGAGATGCTCGCACTTGTCGACGGCGTAGTCGACGAGCACTTTGGCCTGGGCGCCGTTCACGAGCGTCTTGCACAGGCGCCGGATCACCACAAACTCGCCCACGGTCATCGACGACTGCCGACGGAGCTCGTTGGGTGTCGTCGCGCCCTGCAACAAGATGCGGTCCAGCGTGCTCGGCGATGGGGCCGACACCGGATCACTTTCGGCGGCAACCACACTGACGCCGCCTTTCTTGCGCTGCACATCCTCCATGACGAGACGCAGCATGAACGTGCACACCAATGCTGTGGTCGTGCGACCTCGCCCCATCTGGCAGTTACAGATCACAGCGGTACGCTTGGGTTTCTCAGACGAAGTCTCGCCCTTCAAACCCAGTTCCTCCGCAAAGGCCGGCGCAAGCAGCCGCACCATGTCGTCGAGATCTTTCTCTTCTGGTGCAGTCTCGTCCGACACAGGGATGCGTGCGTAGCGAAGGTCAAAGCTCGTCTCCTCAGCGACCTCAGCGTAGATCTCATGGAGCGTCTTGATCTCGAGCTCCGGGTTGATGTGGTCGATCTTCTCCTCGTTCACGAGCTCGCACGGTTCGTACCAGTACATGAAGAGGCCGTTCGCCTTGCGCACTTGCACTTGAGTCTCTTCTTTCACTTGCTGCTCGATCGCGAGGATCTCGTCAACTTCGATGCCCGGGTACTCGACGTTTTCCATGAGATTGTCTTGATGGCGCACCACGAAAGGCTTGCCCGATACGTACACCACAGCTTCTTCTCGGAGATTGATCCAGATCACACGATCGTACCCGTTCTCCATGGCATGGAGCGCGACGTCGCGGATGCCGTCTTCGAGACACTGTGCCGTCCCGAAGATCGGCTCCTGCGCGATCTGGCGGAAGTTCGGCACGCTCTGCGAGAGCGCGAACGGGATCCGCGCGATGCCTGGGAAGTGATCGAACTTGAGCACGGCATTCTGCATCACTCGGTCCGATTTATACTTGACACCGCCGAGATCATCGAGCAAGCGGAACAGGTTCGGGTGGTGCTGGAGCCACTTGGAGAACGAGTGGAGCGTGTTAGCAGCTCTGCTCGCAGCACGTGGACTGAGGGGCTTGCTCTGCACCACTTTCTTTTGCTCTTCGTGGTGCTGAAGCGCGAGCATATAGGCACCAAAAACGATGAGGTAGAAATATCGCTCCAGAAAACTCAGTGCGTGGTGCTAGCGAGGGACACAACAGAGAACGTAAAGAGTCAATACGAATGCCACGACGAAAGAGTACTCATACCAAAATACGTACCAGGTTGTAAGAGCGCTTGAGGGGCTTTGCTTCCGACAACGAGAGCTCGTGGTACTCGTGGATGACTACGCGGATGTTGCAGATCGCAGCGCAGGCGTCGATCGTCTCGTCGACCCAGCGCTTGGCCTGGCGACCAAACTGGAGACGCCGTTCGAGCTCGCGGATGACCTTGAAGCTGCCGTCGAGCGAAGTTCTTCGCGTCGGCGTAGGCGTGAGCTGTGGGGACCGTGGTGAGGACGGCGACCCCAGCGACTCAATGCGGATATGCGGCTGCTGCCAAATGAGATGCGCGATCACCAGCGCCGTTGTCGTGCGGCGCTTGCCCATTTGACAGTTGAACACAAATGCCGTGCGCGCCGCCACGTCCTGGGTAACAGACGTCGCCGAGCGGATCCGCTCGACGAGCTTTTCCACGTCGGCATGCTCCGGCGCGTTCTCTCGCTCGATGGGGACACGAGAGTAGCGCACACTTTGGATCTGTGGACTCGCATGGACGACGTCATCGGTCTTGTAGAGTTCCTCGAGCGTGTGAACGCTGGAAGGCTCGACTTGAGCCAAAACGAGCTCATTTTGGTGGAGTGTGGCCTCGTTCCAGTACTCGAGCATGCCGTTCGAGAGCAGAAGCTGCTCCTGCAGCGATTTCTTCATCGACGACTCGAGCACTTGCACTGTGTGGCCGGTGATACCCGGTACGAGGTCGTTTTCGTTCAGCTTTGCGCTGCGACGCGCTGTGAACGGCGTGCCGTCCACGTAGATCACGGCTTCTTCGCGCAGGTTGATCCAAACGACATGGGTGAAGCCGTCGTCCGCCACCTGTGTGATAATCTGCTGGATTCCTTCCTACCAAGCCGGCAAGTCGGATCAAAGGCGTGAGTCGCCCTTCGGTGCAGACATTCCCGCTCTAGACTTCAAATATGTACGTACAACTGTCGGCTGGGCGGCGCCGTAGAGCGGGGTGCCTTCCAGGCGTCGAAAGTTCGGGGCTACAAATGGACATCACGCCGTCAGTGTGATGGTTCCATAACCCACGATCCAAAAGACGGGTAACGTACCGCTTTCACCATTGGGCGTGTTGAGCACGTGGCAGTTCGGGAATCTATCGCGCTTGAGCACGTACTTCTTGAGCACCTACACAGCACCAACCAAAAGTATTGTGTCAAACGATCGCGTCGATACCTCTCCTGTGCTCCACAAGCCACGCACCTTGGTGCCCTGCACGTGGAAGCTGCGCTGCCGCTGGAGCGCGCCACGTTGGTGCGTGCCGCGCACGATGGCCTGGATTTTGGTCGCTGCGTCGCCCCATAGCTGCTGCGCGCGCAGCCGCGCCGGGTCCTCGACCGTAGGCGTTGACGCGTCCGTTCTCGGGCGTTTCTCATCGAGAACGCGCAGGAAAAGCGCGCGCACGGGCGTGAGCATCTCTTGCAGCGCACGCTGGGGATCGTCGGCGTCTTTAAGCTGCGCCGCCTGCGCGGCGACGCGCGCCAGCAGTGCGTCTAGCTCGTCCACGAGCCCGTTTTCTTCGAGCATCTTTTTTTCGATTTTCGCTTGGTCTTCTCCCGAAACCTGTGTCTGGTTTTGTGGGTGCAGAGGAATCAGGTTACGCTCGAAGCTGATCCGGCCACGAAGTGTACCCCGATTGTGTTAGCTTAGCTTAGCTCATTCGTTTGAGTCTACCACACCATTTTGAGCGGTTGGTGACCATCACTCCATGCTCACGATTTTCCCGCGCGAAACACGGCACCCCACCGATTGACTGACCGCAAGCGGCAATATGGACGACGAGGACTTTGTCGGCGACTCCGAGGAGGAACAAGAGGAGGAGGAGACACATGACGAACGATTGTCGACTAGTGAAACGTTGAGCCCGGTGCGCGGTGTCGTCGCGCCGGCTGCGGTTGCGCGCGAGGAAGCAGAATTTGGTCAAAATCGGCCGCTGGAGGGCAACGCGATCGACGATCGAGCCGCTCGCGTCGATGATACGGTTGAGAGCGATAGCGCAGTGGAAATAGCTGCTTCTGTCGTCTCGAATGAGGTGTCAGTGGGTGATAACGCGGCAGGAGGGCGCGCGGAAGCACCGGTAGAGGGTGTCCATGAGACGCCGGTGGTCCTGCCCAAAGCGCCAAGCTCCACACGCACCGCCGACGCAATCGCATCAGCACAAGCATTAGAGCCACAAGAGAAGGTTACTGGAAAAGATGGCGAGCCAGAGGCGGTGGATGTTGATGAGGGGCCTCGCGCCAACTTCAAGGTTGGGGACATTGTCCACGTCGCCTCCCGAACGTGGCCCGGGATCAACAAGCTCGGCGGCGCCGGCAAGATCGCGTCGGTGATCACTGACACGTCGGAACGCGGCGAGGTCGAATTCCTGTACAACGTCAAGTACATGCTCGGCGGCTTTGAGAAGCGGATCGAGGAGGAATTCATTCAGGATCTCATCGACGCCCTCGCGACGGGAGTGCGCCAGCACAAAGAGCGCGTCTTTTATCACGGTACGAAGCCGGCGTTTGTAGTGCACTCAGATGGGAGCAGCCAGTCAAGGCCTGTGTTTACTCATGCTATGTTCATTGTGGTTATTTAGATGAGTACGCGAAAGACCCGCACAAGAAGCAGAAGCCAATAGTTTCGGATTTTTCTCACGCGGAGCCTACACCACATGAGCAGGACGCACACAAGCGCAGTGAAACAACCCCCGAAAAGAAAGCTGATAGCACGCAATTACCAAAGAAAAGCAGCAAAAGCAGAAAG
Organism: Pythium biforme; assembly: GCA_023337735.1. Classification (NCBI taxonomy): domain Eukaryota; phylum Oomycota; class Peronosporomycetes; order Pythiales; family Pythiaceae; genus Pythium; species Pythium biforme. The sequence continues at coordinate 6,050 of JAADXJ010000447.1, forward strand.
GCGGCGGACGTGCGCGAGAAAGCTGTGCTCATGGATGCACCAGAGATCGAATATCGAGCGAGAAGCAGCGACGACAGCGATTATGACGAGGCCGAAGACCCAGCGAGTGACGATCAAGGCCACGCACGGCGAATAGACGACGACTCATTCATCTTCGATGAGATCCGCAGTGCAGTAAGTCAGCGAAAGAGGAGTCGAGACAACCAGAAGAAACCGAGGAAACAACGCGAACGTGAGGAACGCCGAAAATCAAAGAACCGTCAGCGCGAAGTCGACGTCTCTGAGACTGCAGGAGACAGGGCGCGAAAGAAGAGATCCCATCGTATCATTGAGAGTGACGAGGAAGATGAAGACGAGGTAAAAGACCACGCCGAGGATCACGTACCCGTCAGGCACAGCTCGAAACACATGCATCGGTCCAAGAAGAGACGATACATCGGCGGCTACGAGCATGGGTCAGAAGATGCAGAAGGTAGCTTCATTCAACCCGAGGGAAACCCAGCTGAGCTACCCGACGATGTCGTGAAAGAGCTAAAGTTCAGGCTGGGCACCTCAAAGGCAGAGCTGCGGGCACAACTGGAAACTGTCGCGGACAGGCTACTCGAAAATCTCGGCGAGTTCGACGATAGAAAGCGCGATGTCGCAAGCCGCCTTAAGCTATCCGCGTCCCTTGACGATATCGGCCTCCAGGATGTTAATCGCCAGGTACGGGCTTTGATAAGGATCTGATGTGCAGTGAAGACGCGATCACTAACTTCTCTTTCCTCCAGCTGCTCGAGCTCGGTGAATTCGTTCGTACGAAGTTTATCCGATCTGGTGAGGATGTGATGAACCTGATCATCAAGATGCTCGAAAAGAAGGGTGCTAGCCTGGTAGGTGCTCATCATATTAGGGTGAGTTGGTTTACTCTTCTCACGTTTTTGGACTCCGTCTTTGATAGCCGGACCGAATCGATCTCCAGTTCGAAAACTGGAAACAGCGAGTTGCAGAGCATGATATATGGGTCAAGCAAAGTCTACGCGCTTTGGAGAACGCGTTCAACAGCCGCGGCTTCAGTGACGCATTTCGTGACGACATCCAGGGCGAAGACACATCGAGTGAATCTGGTAGCACCAGCGAATCTGACCGTTCTGATCATGATGACTTCGAGATGGTGGATGCTGAATCTCCGTCGAAAGAAAGTGCTCAAGCGTATATGCCTTCGTCGACTAGGCATCCTCGAAATCGGCAACCGAGGCGTGGAGAAAGTGCAAACGACTCTTCTTTTTTCGAACCATCCACGATGAGGCCAACCTCGAAGAAGAGACCACGAAGTGGTGTTCGAGTGCAATCTAGCCTGGACGGCTTCACGGTCCCCTTCGATGAGCTAACTCAGCAAGAACGTTTCCAAGGATCACGGGCTCTGGCGGTGTCCAACTTTCGTTTCGTTCGTGGACGAGACGATAAGATACTCAAAGATCCGCGCTGGGACTGGGCTCGCACCATGAGTAGAATTCGTCCCAGGGGAAGTACGACAGCTCGCCCTCAACCAGCTACTGCATCGGTACCGCACACAAGAACTCAAGTGGGGCAGAAGGGCAAACCAGTTCAAAAGAGCGAATCCGTTATGGAAGCTGTACTGAGGCTGCGCGACAAAAGGTTTCGAGATAGAAGCGCTCGCCCGACTACGTTTCCGCAATCCGGTCGCATGCCATCGTCGTTCCAGGAGCCACCAATATCTCAACATAGCGCGCTCGTAAGCCGTCCTCGGATTCCAGAACACATGAGCGAGTACAAGCCATCCAAATTTTCTGCAGATGCTGAAACTGATGTCACCACTCCTATCAAACGAGACCCTCGGAAGTGGTCGAGCATATTCGCTGTGCTTTCAGCCCAAGAGAACATCCCGAACTTGCAGACGGCCGCGACGACGAGCTTTGCACAACTGGGTCATTTCTCCCAAGAACTTGGAGTGGACGATGCAGAAGCTCTTCCAAGTTTGCATGGCGAGTTATCAGTCAAGACCATCGCGCAACAGGTCTTCTCGATTCGCCAGTTCCTCAATACCTTGCGTGCGATGGAGCAAGACGCGATGGATTGCATTTTGAAGGAAAGAAGCCATCCTGGATCAGAAAGGCCGTACACACAAAGCGACTCGTGGCACGCGATCATTGTGCTCAGCAACCATTTCCACGCTAAACTGGAGGCATTTGTGGAGGCTTTGAGACACGGGTTGCATCGGTCGCACTCCACTGAGGTGAACGCCATTCTTCACTCTACTATCACTGAGTTGACGAATCTGCTCAAGCAAATCCCTGACTGCATCACCAGCTTTGGGAATTCGCCGTCTTACGCCTATTTTTTCGAGGTTGCAGCGCCGGAATCAAGAGCATCGCCGTTGATCACTGCAGTATGCCAAACGTTCTGGTATTCTATTCAAGCGCTGATCTTCCTGAAGCAAACGTGCGAGCGCGATTGGCCAGAGTCAAGGAAAGAGTGGGGACCGATCATCGAGGACTCACTGTCGCTGAATCGCGTCGCCCTCGCTGCGTGCCTCTTTCTCATCGACTTGTACATCCACATTCCGTCAACACATCGATTTCTATCAGAAGACGGTACATCGGATGGACATACCGATGTGCAAGGTCCGGCCCTTGCCCTTTGGCAGTGGTTGTACGAGATGTTCGCCTCTGGTGCGATTCAGTCCAACAAAACCGGCGAGATAAGCAGCTTGTGGCACTTGCTCCAGACAGCGGTACGTGGCTCATCCTGGATGTTCTAACTCAGGGCTCAGTTCTGAAATTTTTCTTGATTCACATTCACAGTATAAGCAGGGCATCATCGACTTAGTTGGGATCAGTTTCATGAAGCGTGAGTCGTTCGGTGGATATGTGCGAGAACGGGCTCCGCCGAAAATGGTAAACAGTGACGAAGAACTTCAAGGACAGCTGCTTGCCGCTGACGTCCTTTGGGATTTGAGCTGCTTATTGGGTTCGCTGTTCCATCCCATTGCCAGCTCGTGGCCACTTGTGTACGTTCGCGCCGGCATTGCAATTGGTTCTCGGGAATGTGCTGCTGACCAGTAACCAACTATATGTGCAGCCTGTCTACTTCGTGGAACCTCGTGAAGCAACTCCTTTCGACGGATGTGCCAGGGTTTGTCCCACTGAACAGTCTATCTCAATTCGACAGCTTCGACGAAGAGTTTCAGCTTCAAGCTCGTAGGTACCTTGATCTATCGCGTTCAAGCCGTCGACACTGACATGGCTCTTGGGAATCTGTAGATGGGTTCAAGTTGCGCGTTTTGCGACGACTACTAGTGCTTTCTGCTATCTGGCCACCTGACAGCGGTACGTGAGTAGCAGAGAGCCTGCATTTCAATGACTACGGCTAACCTCGCTGTCTGTGTTCATTGTAGAAATTCTTGAGAAGGTTTTCCAACATTTGTGGGATTCTGTACAAGAAGAGGAAGATCAGGCAGTGCTTTCCTCGATTATTGATTTTATCGGTGAAGTTCGTCAACTAGAAGATAAGAAGAATGATTGTTCCAGGTACACCCAGGCACGCGAGCATGCAACGAGCACGACCAATTCAGTGGAGCTCTTTTGCAAGATAGCAGTGGTACGTGCACCATGGTGGTTGGAAACTCATTCATAGACAGCTCAACGCTTGTGTGTGTGTCGCAGATACAACTTTCGAAGCTGGAGAAAGCTATTCATCGCGTTCGTTTTCGTCAACCCGTGCTTCGTGCCATATCCGCACATGTTGACAAACACCAATCGACTCTGATCTCGTTATCAAAGCGATCTGAAGAGGCAGCACGTATAAGCACGTCTGTGAACGCGAAGGGTGCAACCAAGACATGGAATTGGTCCAAGGGAGGTGGTGGTGGCCGTAATGATATCGCAATCGCCCAACCTGTGAAGACCCACAATTCCCCGAACTCAGTCTTATCCAGTGTAACGCCGAAGCAGGTGGCTATTGAGGTAAGCTCTGCTTTATTGATGATGAAAATTGCGACTACCCTAACTTCGGAGCTGAATACACTAGGTCAACAGCATCTTGTCGATCGTCATGATGTTCGGATTATCGACAGTGTACCTGGATGACGACGCGGGTGCTCAGCAGCAATCAGCTCGTCGGAAAAGGGAACTCAAGCGGGAGATCGACTTTTTCTGTAAGGAACTGAGATCTGTCAGTTGTGACGTGCCCGAAACGTCGGCACGGTTGTGCGAGTGCCTTGCAGCTGTTGGCACAGCCTCACTCGACATTGGTGTGAGCTTCTCCACTCCGTTTGAGCGGCTCGACAGTCTGCTGAAATGGGCGACGGAGAAGCTTCATCAAGTGCGTCAAGCGGAGTCGACCAACAACCAGGGAATTTCCGCTCAGTCCAAACTTCTAGCAGGTACGCATGGTCTCTTTTCTACTGTTGGAGCAAATCAATCATGTTCCGCCTTGATTGGTTTTCAGGTGTGGCATCGTCATGCCTACGAGCACTGCGTGATTTATCCACTCAGCTTTTCGATCAACTGGAAGCACGTGCAAATGATGCGCCCGAGGAGATCGAGTCTTGCCTTAACGCCGCGCTCGGGAGTGGGCTAGCTGCGGCCGTCGATGCTGTCGCAGATGGCGTATTTCAGTCCAGTGAACTTGATCTCGGGATCGAGATATTGATGATCTGGACGCCAAAAAGCGACATCACACCGACGCAATGCCTCCAGTTTGTGCCTTCGTCGACGAACGATTCTCGCGGTGAGTTCGACGAGTTCGACGATCCAGAGATGATGGACTTGTTGGCAACAGTCGACCTCGGACTTGAAGTGCCGTCTGCTGCAAACTTCGAAAGCTGTGTCCGCTCTCTACAAGATCGCGCTCGCGCTGTTGTTCTTGGTAGCATCCGATTGGCGATCCAGAAGATCCTCCCTTCCTTCCCACTGAAGCGATGGCGAAGCTACCAAGAGCTGTATATGATCGACTTGATGGGGTCCATGATCGCAACCAGCAAGTTCCCTTTCAACTGGATCTCCGTCTCGCTTTCATCTCTCAAGCCCCGGATGTTCGCTCCTCGACTCATGGGGTCTATCTTGCAGCATCAAGGAGACAGTGACTGGTTTTCAACATGCTTCTTAAGCGAACAAAATGCTGACGCTGAGCTGTCCAGTTTGTGGCTGATCGCAACGCTGGATCTGCGATCCCTCTTTCCAACTGCCTGCAACTTTCCCGCGTCTTCGGCACCAGCAAATGATGGCGGAACGAGTGGCAGTAATTCACTATCCAAGACCGCAAAATATTCAAGCTACTGGCTTTCGCTCACGGATGGCATCCTTGCCAAACTACTCAAGGAAGACCCAGTCGTGCGATACAAGATGGATCCGTTGATGTACCAGCTCCTGCACAGCACTGCGACACAGTGCTCGTATGGGCAAATGGTTCGGGACTGTGCCGATCCTCGCGATGTGGGAAGCCTGTACATCATGCACGTCGACGTCTTCCGCGCATTCTGCCAAAGCGCTGGCAACATATGGCATTCCATGTCTGGAGACCAAAATCGACATCGACAAGACATGAACCGGTTCCGCAACAAGATGATGGATACGCAGCGCGGTGTATTCGTGTCGCTCCCTGAGTAAGGTCATCGCTGATTTCCCCTAGAAATGACACTTGCTGACATTGTTTGGCTGGGTGATGCAGAGCGTACGAGATCAACCTGCGAGCAGTGTGCCAAGAACTCGACCGGAAGAGAATCAATTGGTATAGCCTCTCAAGTCGTTTTCTCGACGAGTTCAGTGCTCCAAACGGGACAATTTCCCTCCATGCCGTGGACGATGCAACTAGCTTGCTTGACCGAGAGCTCGCCGATTCCGCGATTAGGCCGCTCATTGTCCTGTTCAAGTTCATGTACGACTGCGTCGACTCGTTCCTCTTCAATTGCGGTGAAATGGCGATCGGGCAGAAGAACATCTTCTACTCGATCATCGAGCAGATGTTCCGACAAGCTCGTTGTGCGGAGTTTCCAGTGGCTGAACGAAGGCTGAGGCAAGCGACCACCGGCAGTCACCCAGTCGTGCCGACCGCCAAACCCTCTACAGCAACTTCTCTTACGGGTATATCGTCCGCGTGCGTCGCATTCACCGAGAGCGTCCGGCTCTTCTTTGCATACCAAAAGTACCCGAGCCTTATCACGTGGTTTGCACAGGTGAGAGAGTTGCGTTGCTCTCTTTGATTGCGAGTGATTGCTGACATTCCTTTGAAACCTCAGAACTTGGAGACGTATCAAACGCTCAAGGGCGGCTGGTTGACGTCGCCGCTGCGAGTGCTTCTGTACAACGTATTTGATCCACACGGACCACTTGGAATTCACAGCTACTATCCGATGCAAGACGAGTCGAGCAAGGCATTCGACCCGCGAATCGTCCGGCGTGAGGCCTTCTACTTCGCCTGTGGGCTTCTCCACTGCCGATGCTCAGGATCGTACGAGCACACGCGGTGCGCTCCTCGTTTGGACCAAGAGCTGAGGCGTTCAGAGCTTCGTCGCTTTATCCTTGCGGACTTTGTCAGAGAGCTAAGCGATGCTGCGGTTGCTGAAGGCGAGAACACGGACGAATCGTTGCTCCCGTTCTTCCACTTAGTAAAGGCGTTCCTGAATCACCTGAACCTCGACGATGGCGCAAACCTCCGTAAGATATCGTCAGATGCGGCGACGTTCGTGGAGCAGGATCTCGTACCTTGTCTCGCCTTTGTTGGCCAGTATGCCGTTCGAAAATTGGGCGTGAATAGCTCAATCGACGATATTATCAGGTACGCTCCCACCAGCCTGCTACGATGCGATGGATGATTTACTGATCATATTTTTCAAATGGTTCTAGCTGCGTCGTTCTGGTCGAATTTTTCTGCATCGTCGAAGAACTGGTTCGCGTCAACGTGGTGCTCCAAGACGCAACCGTTCAAAACGTTGTCAATGTTGGTCTACGTTGCGCCGGGTTTGCTTATTCCGCACTTGGCCGCTTCTCCTCGACTCCACTTGAGCATCTTTTCGCAGACGAATGCTCGACTGGCTTCGATGCGAATGCAGTGCTGAGCGAACTGATGGCGATGGAGGGGAATAATAACCGTCACACAATGAAGACCGAGCCAGACCTCGCAGATGTGAAACTTGAGCCAGCACATGCCCCACAGCGCAGTCATCAGGACGACTACGGGATCGGGAAGGCACGCGTGCGCTCCGACCTGCTCTCTGTGATCCGTCGACTCGTGAAGACTTGCAATGACCAGAAAGGTCACCCTCTACTCCAGCGCGCTCAGCCCAGTCCAACCGTTGAACTCCCAACGCCATTTTCTCAACCGGCACCTCTGGCTCAAGTATCCATAGACGGCACGATGTGATCTTTCTTGAGAAGCCCAAGTCCGTAGCCCAGGTACTTGGAGCCCGGCTGCTGTCGCTGTCTGCCGCAAACAAAGATATCAGATGATGAAGATACACGAACGGTTGCAAAGGGATGAAGCCCACATACTGCAAATCGGTTTCGCCGCGTGAGTGCTGGTTGCTGCTTCGATTCTTGGATGTGGTTGGCGTTTCTGTCTCCACAGGAACGCACTGGAAGCAGTCCCGACTCATGCGTGGAGCCGAATTGCGGTCCAGACGATGAGCTGGTTTGCACTTGGCTAAATCTCCTTGCGATGCCGAGGGGCGGATGGTAGCAGCCCCCGTGATCGCCGTGAGCGATTTGCTGCGATTGGGAATGAGATCGTGGCGGAATTTCCGCACCGCGCGGTCGCTTTTGGCCACGTCCGCCATTTGGTGGAATGGCCGAGGCTTCAAGTTGGTGACGTCCCCGGTGCTTCGCTCAAGGTCCACGGCATAGCCACGCTACACAAGCCACCAAGTACGTGTTCGTGAGTCGACACTGCACATGCCAAACGCGATCAACACTGTGCAAGCGTACCGTGAGGGCTGCGTCCTTGGCACTCGCATCTGTAAAGGCGGCAATACATGACATTCAGCCGAACTCAGAACTAACGCTGGGTGCTAACGACGGTCCCACCTCGAGCGAGCTGCGTCAGGCGAAACTGCGCGACGTGGAGATCGAGCATGACCTGCTCGTAGCGCTCGATCCAGACGCGCACTTCTGCTTCTTTCTCCGTCGCTCTCCTACAAGTTCGTCCAAGAGCGTCAGCGTTTTCGTGGCAGTTCCTGTCGAAGCAAAGTCCTCAGCGCCGGCACCGTTTGGTCTCCAGCAACTTGAGCTGGGCCGTCTCGAGCTCTCGATGCGTGTCCATGAAGTCGCGCTCAGCCTTTTGGATGAGCTTGGCGCTCACTCGTAACGATGCGCGTAGCCCGACGACCTCGGCGTCTTTGTGGGAGATCTCCTCTTTCGCGTCCACTACGCCTTTCGACATGAACCCCTGCAGGGTGGACCAGCAGATCAGTGTTAGGGTCATGGAGCGATTCAGTTCAAACAGTATCAACGTACGACTTCGCCCAGTAACGACTCGAGCTGCTTGTCCTTGGCGTAGATTTCCTCGAGGTCCTGAAGCCGCTGCACGCGTTCTTCCTGGAGCTCCAGCAGTAGGCGGTTCGTATTTCGGTTCTTCAAGATGATCTCTCTATCAAGCAGCAACAACCACATCCAGCCAAACTGAGGGACTTCCCAATGGCTTCCCTCACACGACGGATCCAGCCCAACGCACTTTTCGTTGCGCTCTTCCTCGAGCGCGACCTGGGTCTGCTGCAGCTGCTCCTCGAGCGTTCGGATCCGTCCGAGTTGAGCTACAAAACCCGCACTGAGATCATTGGTCCAAGAGACAGAGCGGCGAAGGCGTGGGAAGCACGCACAGGTGTTCTTGAGCTTTTGCATCTCGAGGGCATCTTGTAGCTTGAGGATTCGTTCCTATGGGTCACGTCCTCGAGTGGGTCCACAGCAGCGACGCAAACAAAAGTCGACACAACGTGGACACCAACCTCATATTGCTTGGCTTGCATCGCTGGGCTCGGTCGTCGTGTGGGTGGGTTGGTGCGTGACGACGCCCGCCCATGTGGAAGCTGCCTGTGCCAAGAATATCCACACTGAAAAGGTAGCCATGAGACGAGCCTAATTGAGGGCTAAGCTGAAGCCATTTTTTTGCGAAAATTGAGATTGAATGGGACCGAGATTGAGGAATTGCGTGGTCGTGGTGGCCTGCCCTCCGACGAATCGCAACGCACGTGTCACACGACCACGACTAGCACCACACGCCCCCGACATACAACTTTGCCAAGTGGTTCGCGCCCTAGGACAAGGCAAGGTCTTTCGCACGATCCAGCGTGGCCGCGAGCTCGTGCTGCTACAGTAGTAGCCACCAGTCAAGACCAAGCCGACCACGCACCCCGAGGAGGAGACGACGACCAGTGCGCTGCGACCTACAGTAACAATGCACGCGTACTCACAATTTCAAGATGGTCGTATCAATTTCAAATACGCAAGTTCTGACGGACCCCGATCCCTCGATCTCCACGGTGAGACCCGAGGTAGTACACGCATTTACTTGGCGGCGACGATGGTCGCGAACAATTCCTGCGCGACCTCGTCGGGCGCCTGGCGCGCGATGCAGTGCGCGGCCTTGTCATAGTACACGAGTCGCACGTGTTCAGCGCCAATCGCGTCGCGGATCGTGAGCGACTCGACCGCCGGGATGAGCTGGTCGCTCGCGCAGCCCATGACCATAATCGGCACATTTGCCTTGCCTAGCAACGCGAGCCGCTCGTCCGAGACGAAATGCGTGCGAATCGCGAGCGTCTGGCCCGCGTACCCTCCGGCCGTGTGCTTGGTGGCGGCCATTTTCTCCTTGTGGAGCCGTCGCAGGACGTCGCCGACTGTCTCCTCCGCGTCGGGCAACCGCTTGGCTAGGAAGTCCTTGGGGTAAAAAAAGTCGAGCGTCATTTGGAGCACGGCCTCGTCGCTGCGCGCCAGCACGGTCTGCACGATGAAGCTCGTCGCACCGGCCGTCTCGAAGCGGCCGCGGGTCGTGACGATGAGCGACAGCGAGCACAGCCGCTGCGGCGCCGTCGTCGCGAGTTCAAGCGCGATCATGCCGCCCATGCTGAGCCCAATAATGTGGGCCTTGTCCCAGCCGAGGTGGTCCAGCAGCGCGAGCGCATCCTGGGCCATGATGCTCGTGCTGTTGTAGCCCCACGAGGCTGAGCTGCCGCCGGAGCCACGGTTGTCGACCGTGACCATCTTGAGGTTCTTGGCCTGGCGCGAAGACGCCCACTTGTCCTGCACGAGGTCCACGATCGGCGCCCACGACTCTTTGCCTTCCATGAAGCCCATGAGGAACAGCACGCGCTCTTCATCTTCGTGGGTTTCATCGACTTGCTGGGTATGGACGGCGTACTCGAGCGTGACGCCCGTGGGCAGCGAGGCCTTGTGCGTGTTCTGCGGCGTAAAGTGCTTGGCGTCCGAGAAGAGCGCGTCGACTTCGCGCTGCGACGAGATGCCGACGGGCACGATCGCGCCGGGGGCAGCGGAGACCATGGTGGGGGAACGACTTATTATTATACTGGTAGTCTGGCGCCCAGGGGCAGATTGGAGAATGCCGGAGCTCCTCGCCGACTGACGAGGGGCTCCGATACACAAACAATCATCCTCGGCATGTGGGAGGCCCGTGTCCCTGTCTGCCTGTTGACCTGACCGCTTTCCGAGGCGCCACTGAGGCTGACGCGAAAGACCGGCCAAAGTCTGCCATAAAGAGACTTATCATTGCACCAGAATGACCGTACGAGACTAAATAATGCCAGTAAATGGAGCTTGGGGTGGAGCACATTTTGGCAAGTGAGACCGCCAGCGACCCAGATGTCTCGACACTTGAACCCGCGTTGGCCTTTCTGGAAAAAAAAAACGTGAATCGTTCACTTCGTAAGCGCTCAGGTGCGTGACAGTGTATCTACCGATGCCCCATCCGCGCTTCTGGGTGTTTATTATATGCTTGAAGTTTACGGATGAGGAGGCCAACTTACACCTCCCAGCGTCTGCTGCGTGCTTGTCATTCCGCTCTCGCAATGGTCGCAAAGAGCACTTGGGCGACTTCATGGGGGCACTGCACCAGCGACAAGTGGCCGACACTCCCATAGTACACGAGCCGTGTTGTCTCGCACTTCCCGAGCTCCTTCCATAGCGTGAGCGTCTCGTGCCCCGGTACCATCTTGTCATCTTCGCCGCCGATCAGTGTGATCGGGAAGCCCGCTTGGCCCAGCGTCGCGAGCCGTGCGTCCGAGACGAAATGGGTTCTGATCGCCAGCAATTGGCGCACGAACGCGCCGTGCGGCTGCGCCTTGGATTCCTTCAGTTTGGCTGCGTGGAATCGACGCAGCATACCACCGACCGTCTCCAAGGAGTCTTGGATGGGCCTATCCAGAAACTCAGGTGGGTAGAAGAACTGGAGCACGCGCTGGAGCGTCGCCTCCTCGTCTCGCGCCGTGAGCATGCCCAGGATGAAGTCCGCCGCGCCCTTCAGCGACAGTCTTCCGCGTGACGTGTGCATCAATGACAGTGATCGCACGCGCTGCGGCGCCGCCAGCGCGAGCTCGGTCGCGACCATTCCACCCCAGCTATCAAATATATGACATTGGTGAGTCAGATCGTGCGGGATGGGAGAACGAGCTGTTCGTATAGTTAGTTACCTTGGGCCGATGATGTGAGCTGAGGACCAGCCGAGATAGTCCATTAGCGCGAGCGCGTCCATGGCCAGCGTGCGCGTACTAAAGAACCCCCAGGGCGACGAGCTACCGCCAAACCCACGCGAGTCAAACGCCGCGAGCACAAGCCGGTTTGACTTGCCTGCGGTGCGCCATTGTTCCTGAAGCAGATCGATCAAGGGTGCCATGGCTTTCATGAGCCCAGCCAGGAAGAGAACCCGTTCTTCCTCTTGTCCGTCTCCTCCAGCGATTGGCGGGCGGGTCGTGTGAACCGAGTACGCGATCTGTACACCAGTTGAGAGCTTCGCGGAGAAGGTGTTGGCAGGCGTGAAGAGCGTCGCCTCGGAGAACAGCGCTTCGACTTCCCGCCGTGTCCCGATCATCACCGGTGTGATCGGTTTGGGCTCCATGGCGTGCTTCCCCAAGGCTTGATGAGCGTAGTTGTGCTGGCAGAACGGTCGCTGCCAAATGTGAGATGGTCTATCTCGCAACGAGAGAGAAAAGGATGGCAATGACATGAACCCAGTAATCATTCTGCTTTCGGCACCAGTTGAAGTTGAGGACGACAACTACCTGAATGACTGCGTGGCTACGAACGGGAGTGATGGCTGAACATCTACAGTACCAGTACCTGGTGCGAATCGTTGGGAGAGACTTCGTCGGACGCCATTGCGCAGTGAAGGCCGGTCTTGGTGTTGTTCTGACTCTCACTTTTACGCCGAGACGAACGAATAGAGAATAGACAGCAACACGAGCAGCACGGCGGCGAGCGAGAGCTTGACGGTGAGGTTCATGCCTTCCTGGCCGTGCTTGGCGGCCTTCTTCTTGGAGCGCGCAATCGCAGCTACACGGAAGGCAAGGCACGGCATTGTTAGTGCCAGACGATTTTCTTCAGTCAATGCCATCGGAGGCGCGAACATGCACGGTACCTGCACGCGCCGCCGCCGCCGACTCCTGGTACTGCTCGGCGGTTCGCTCATCGGCGGCCGCCCGGCCCCCGCGCTTCTGCGGGCCCTTGGTTGGCTCGCTCTCCTCACTCGTCGACTTCGTAGGCTCTTCGCTGTCCACACCTTGCTCAAACGTCTGCTGCGCCGTGAGAGCGTTCTTGTTGACTTCGCTTTCGAGCTGCGGGAATGCCTTCACGAGCACGCCGGCCGCCCCCGTCGGCCACTTGGCGCTGGACTCGCAGTGCATGGCCTCGGTGTGGAGCGGGCTGTTGCCTGCCGCATTTGCCACCGGACGAGCGCCCTATGTGAGTATCGAGCGAGGTGAGTTTCCCCTCATAAGCATCACATGATTCACCTGAAAACTCACCTTGGAGATCAGGTACTGCAGGACTGGGATCAACTCTTCCGTATTCGAGATACACGCCCAGTGCCTGTTGGCCAAAGCAGCAGAGTGAGCGGTCAGGGCTTATCGATTGGAGGCATCCGGAACCAGACATACAATGGTGTGTTCCCCTTCGAATCCACTGCATTTACGCTTGCATGTCCACGCTCGACCTGTCGGCAATATACACACCCAGTTAGCTTTCGTGGAAGGTCCCGCCTGGGCGAGGATGGCGATGGTATACGTACCAGCAGCTTGACAATCGCGAGGTTGTTCTTGCCCGCAGCGACATGCAGCGGCGTCATCTTCTTCGCGTCTGTCGCATCGACTTTTGGCTTGGCGCGCAGCAACATTTCCACGGCTTCCTCTTCCTCATACTCTACACCACGCAATCGCAACAGTGACGCACAAGCGAGTTTGCGTCAAACAAAGGTGTGCGTCCACACTCGATTCCTGACAACAAGACGTACGCGTTGCGAGGTGGAGGACCGTCTGACCCGTCGAGTCCTGGATCGTCAGGTCCGGCTTGCCCTTGAGCAGTGCCTGCAGGATTTCCACGTGGCGCGGCGGGCGCTGCGCGAGGCACAGCATCAGTGGCGTGAAGCGGTTCTTCTTGTCCTGGAAGTCTAGCGGCGCGCCGTGCGACACAAGGTACGCCGCGATCTCCAGCTGGTCCTCCGCCACGGCAATGTGGAGCGCTACAAGTAGTCACATGCAGAGTCAACATTGTCAAGCCAGCGCTAAGGAAGTTGCTCATGGGATCTCCCTCGCACCGGTCTCGCCCTTCTTATTCTGGTAGTTCCATTGGTCGCGCAGCTCCGTGACCTTCTCCAGGTTGCCGTTGCCTGTCAAAATCGACACATACGCATGTAAGACCCAGTCTATATGTCTCCTGTGGAGAGGGCGCTCGGGGAGCGCACCGGCCGCCTTGAGCAATTGCGCCATGGTGCTCTCGATCAGAGTTCCCTATTGGGACTTCGGGACCGGTGGCATGAAGAGATACACTGGATTGAACACTGGACCGTCTTCTACTGTGGTGGAAGTAGTGGTACACTGTACCACTGTGGACAACTTGAAGAGGAGCCCTAAAATAGGACAGAATATGATGACGTCGAACGGAACCAGACCCGAATGGGGGAAGATGGGAGCTCTCGTGCGGAACTTCCGTCCGGCGGAAGCTCCTGCGTCTCGTTCCCTTCCACAATCGGAAGTCGATTCCAAGCACTGTGAGCCACCACCATGACCGACGCCGTGCCTGTCGCGACCAAGGGCTTCCGCCTGCAGCGCCACGTGGACTCGCTCAAGTCCGTGACCACGCTCTACGCAGCCGACCACAAGCGCAAGGCCACGGTCGCCACGGGACTCACGATGGAGTACAGCATCCACTCCACTGACGTCGCTGGCGCCACCGACGACGAGCGCGTCGTGCTCATCATGGGCTTTGGCCAAGCCAAGGAGTCGTGGGCCATGACCGTCGATCAGCTGCTTACGACCTGGTCGTCCCCTACGAAGAACCTCAAGCTCCTGAGCTTTGACAACCGCGGCGCTGGCGCGACAGACGCGACCTGGGGACGGTACACGACCTCACAGATGGCCGACGACGCGCTCGCACTCATGGACCACGTCGGGTGGGAAAAGGCCCATATTGTGGGCATTAGCATGGGCGGCATGATCTCGTTGGAGCTCGCGGCGAACGCGCCGAAGCGCGTCCAATCGCTATCGCTGCTCGTCACGACGCGTGGGAAATACGTGAACGACCAGGACAACGGTGAGATGCGCAAGTCGCTGTTCTCCAGCGACCCGGACGTCGTGGTCTCGAGCCTGCTGACGATGCTGTACCCGGACCCGTTCCTCGCGCAGCAGATGCAGGACACGGACAAGACGGTCCGCGAGGAGCTCTACAGCTTCCACAAAGGCCGCCTTGAAGTCGCGCCGAAGAAATACCTCCGCGGCGTGATCGGCCAAGTCCTGGCCATTAAGACCCACTTTGTGTCGGATGAGCGGCTCGCGGCGATTGGCCAGGCCGGCTTCCCCGTGCTCATTATTGGCGGCAAGCACGACAAGCTGATCCCCGGCAGTGAGTCGACGCTGATCGCGGAGAAGATGGACGCGCAGAGCCGCGTCAAGCTGATCGTCTACGAGGATGCCGGCCACGGGCTCTTCACCCAGTACATCGACGACGTCGTGCAGGAGTACCTCGCCAACTTCCAGCGCGCGTCGCTTTGAGAGAGGAAGAGGAAGAGATCCAAGGAAGGCCGACACTGTTGGAGGACGCAGCAGTGGGGATGGATGGCTTATTGTATATATGAATCGTGGGTGTTTGCGCTGTGGCATGTTGAATCAACGCATCGGAAATGGGAATGGTGGCGTCAAGCGCATGCATTCTTGTCGGGGGCATAGATGCTCCCGCACCCTCAAAGTCGATGGTGATCTGGATCTGACCTTTTCCCACTGCCGTATCCTTCCCTCACTTCTCCAGTTCCCTCGCCGGAAGAACACCACCAAAACAGTACGGGTACTGGAGCATCAGCTATGGAACCTGTGCCGTCCACGCCTCGCTGTATGGCGACTCGGCGCGAGGCCGACGCGCTCTTCTC
>JAADXJ010000448.1:0-21622 GCA_023337735.1 Pythium biforme
ATGGCGGAGGACGAGCAGCTACGTCTGGTGGACGTCTTCACGACAAGTGCACCGCTGCGGCGGAACGGGAACGTGTGGTCGATCTTCGGGATCAAGTTGACTGTGCTGGCGATCAATCTCGTGCCTCTGGTGGTCGCGCGAACGATGAGACGCCAACTATGGCCTTGGAACGATGCAACAAATGAAAGAGGTCCGATCACTTGCCACGAACGCTCGTTGGGCGTCCGTGCAAGTGACAGTTGCGGTCTCGGTGTCTCGCCCTTGTACGTGGCATACCCCTATGATGAAATGCGGCGGCGGAGGCTCCACTGCTGTGAACTCGTGTGGCTCGGTTACGTAGTGTTTGGCGTGGCCGTGACGACGACGACAGCTAATTGAACGCGTCGCAGCCCATGCTCTGCCCGCTCCATAGTCCGCTGCCCGGGGCATTGACCCTTTGGGACTTTTCGGCATTAGTGTTGTCTTGTGCAGGGCAATACCGAACATGGCTTCATTGGGTGTTCTTGTAAAACCGATACCCACTAAGTTCGACCGAACTTAGCGTCGTTTTTAAAGTGTGCCTTTCCGAAGGGTCATTTTCCGCGCGGGAAACCGCACTCTCCGGAAAAACTGACCTGATGAAACCCCACCCGCGCGAGCCGGCGGTCTCGCTCGCGCCTCTCGGGGCGATTTCCGTGTGCCCACAGGGGCGTCTCTTGGCGGCGCGACATGGAAGGCGACGACGCGAACGACTACGACTACGATGGCGCCCACGGCGGCGCGAGCGCCGAGACGGCGCTGGAAGGCGCGCACGGGCCGTTTGAACCGGGCCATGGAGAGCACGAGATGACGCCCGAGGCGCTGCTCCTGGAGCGGTTCCGGCTCCACAAGCAGCACGCGCGCGAAAAGGAGGCGTTCCTGCGCACGACGCGACGCGACGCGGCGCTGGGCGGCGCCGCGCGCAAGAAGGACAAGAAACCGGCCGCCCCACCCGCCGCTGCTACTGTTGAACTGTCGCGCGTGGACCACAACAACCGGCCGCACCGCTGGAAGGACACGCCCGTGCTGGTCAAGGAGATGGAGCAGAAGCACTTCCAACGGCTGCTCAAGCACCCCGAGCCCATACGGCCGTTCCCCGGGCGACTGCGCAAGCGCATCTTCAACGCCGGCGACGATGACGACAACGACGGCAACGCCGCCGAGGACAGCGAGCACAGCGTGCCAACGGTGTTGATAACAGAAGCAGAAGCAGTGGCCGCCGCGGTTGGCCCGGCGTCGCCCTCGGCCGTGGCGCGGCGGCTCAGCGTGGGCGTGGACGACGACGAGTTTCTCAAGATCGACCAGTCGCAGTTCCCGCTCCACCTCTTTGACAGCGACGAGTTCGAGTCGTACATGCCGAGCGAGTGGCTGCGCGTGTGTTCGACGGGCGCGACACCGTACTACCTGAAGGGCGACTGGCGCTGGCGCCAGTGCGCTGTGCTAAGCTACGACGCCGAGAAGCAAAAGTTTCTCATCCAGTTCCAAGGCTCAGACAAGCAGAAACTCGTGCGGCGCATCAACTTGCGGTTCGCAACGGAAAGCGCCGACATGTTCCAGCAGCGCATCGACGCCGCCGTCACGCGCCGCGACGTCGCGAAGGCACAGCTGCGGTTCGACCATTTCCTCATGAAGCAGTCGGGTGCCGAGCTGCGCGCCATGAGCCGCGCGCTTCTCGAGAAGATCCACTGCCGCGTGGTCGACGGGTTGCCGCCGCAAGTGACGCTGCTCGACGGCCACCCAGCGGCAACGCTGCTGCGCGCGCTGACCGACACGACGATCCAAGACTATGCGCGCAGCATGAAGAAGGCCGTGCTCCATTACAAGCTCCATCGCGACGAGTCGCTCCAGCAAAAGTACGTTGCGCTCAATTTGATGCTACCACCGCCGTCGCCAGCGCCGCCCGCGTTTGGTAAAGTCACGATCCCATTCCACGCGTTCCCCAAGCACAAGAAGCGCGTGATGTCATCTCACTACACGTCGTCGACGCAGCTGCTCGCGGTGCTCAACAAGATGTACGCCGGCTGGGAGAAGACCTTCCAGAAAACGCTTCTCGTCCATGTCGACTTCCCGCCAAGCTGTGCGTCATCCGTGAAGAATGGCGCTCTCACTACGACGTCGGCGCCGCCTCCTACGAAAGACACGTCTCACATGGAATTCCCGTTCCGTCTGCTTGACTTCAAAGCGCTCCAGGCCGCGCACCAGAACAAAGCGGCCGAGATTTTGTTAGTCGACTGGCGACGCACGATCGTCGAGAACATTATCGACAATCTGCAAGACCATTTCGACTTTTTCGTGTCAGACGTGAATGCATATCAAGGCAGCAGGCTGCAGCGCATGCTGACAGCCATCCAACTGCGTATGGCTACACAACTGCGGCAGGTCGTCGATCGAACGATTATTGAGTGGGTCACATTCGTGCGCAACAACACCTCGCATGGTGACCACGGAGATGGGATCGACACAGGTGGTGGGATAATCGTCGCAGCGTCCAAGACAAGTGCGGCCGATCCGTGGCGGTCGCATCGCTACTCTCTCTTCGATGTGCAGCTCAACGTCACGCAGCATGCAGCCGTTGTGGTCGAACCATCGCAGAAGGAGATCGTACAGGCCATGCTCGAGCCACTCGACAGCCTTGTCGCATGTGTTCATGAGGTGGAAGTCATCGAGTGCGAGGTGATGTCATTACTTGGACTCGAGAGAAGGCGTCTCGTCGATTTGGAGGGCGAGCGGTCGGTTGTGGAAGCGGTTTTACGCGCGCTCGCGACCGCGAAAACAGACATCACGCACATGATCGAAAGGGCAATGGTTTCCGCGCAGCAACTCGCATCTCAGTTCGCGAAGTTCACGGACTTTTTGTCGTTCGATGCCGTGAAATATCTCGTGGAGCTTCGTACCATGGAGGGCCTCACACCGCAAGACTTTTTGACGGAGATTTGTTCGCAGATCCGGCGCTTCCACGAGTTGAGTTCAAAAATTGACCTGATCTCATACGACGCCGTCGCGTTTCCACTCGTGTGCGTCTCCACAACGCAACTGAAATCCTTCCTCAAGACACGCGCACTGCAGATTCGTGAAGCACTGATCGACAGCATCGTCCGCGACGCCCGAGAAAAAAACATGGACCTTACGATTCGATATGAAGCAATCCTACGGCGCATCCAAGAGAAGCCCACAAACGAGGCTCAGCTCGCCAAGCTGAAAGAGTTTGTGAACGAATCGAAGAAAACCATCGCTGGTATGATTCAGGAAGTCGCGCTCATCCACGAGCGACTCGACGCGCTGGACGAGTTCTCGTACAAACTTAGCATCGAAGATTTCAAACTCGCGCATTCGACAAAGGAATGGCCGCTACGTGTCGCCCAGGCCGCCGACTCGTGTGATTCTGCGCTTGAAGAAGACAAGATCCGCATGATGGACAAGCTCGCGCTCGAGAAGGAGGCATTCGAAGTCGATTTGGAGAGGTTCGAGCAGGATGTCAAGGCGTTCAGAGGGTATGGCGCTATCGACCACACAGAAAAGTACGTCGAACTTGCTGTCAATCTGTTCGACTCGATGCAGGACGCCAAAGCGAAAGCGGCCGACTTCAACTCGCGTGAGGCCGTGTTCAACTTCCCGCCGACAGAGTACTCGATCCTGGGGAAGCTCGAAGCCGACTTTGCGCCGTACTACAAGCTCTGGACGATGTGCTCGGAATTCAACCAGAGCCGTCAAGCGTGGTTGAATGGATCGTTTCTGGAGCTTAAAGGCAATGAGATCGAAGCGCTCGTGACCGAGTGGTGGAAGACCTCGTACAAACTGAGCAAGACGTTAATGGAAGACGCGCCAGGGTCTGCAGAAGTCGCGCTGACGCTGCGTGAACGCACAGAAGAGTTCAAGGCGTTTCTACCGGTGATCCAAGCATTGGCTAGTCCAGCACTTCAGGAGCGTCACTGGGAGTCGCTGCGATCCAAGATTGGTTTTGAAGAAAGCGAGGATGAACTGACGCTTCAGCTTCTCTTGGACAAGGGCATCGTCTCCCACATGGAGGCAATCCAAGAGATCGGCACGTTTGCTGAGAAGGAGTACTCACTGCAGAAGAACCTCAACGCGATGATCTCCGAGTGGGAGAAAATTGAGTTCGAGTGTGTCCCGTACCGAGAGACTGGCACGTATCTCGTCAAGAGTGTGGACGACATCGTGACGCTGCTGGACGACCATCTGGTCAAAACGCAGACCATGCGAGGTTCTCCATACATCAAGAGCATCGAGAAGGACTGCAAGGCCTGGGAAAAGAAACTGCAGTACTCGCAGCAACTGCTCGATGAGTGGATGAACTGTCAGCGCACGTGGCTCTACCTCGAAGCGATCTTCAGCAGTGAAGACATCATGCGGCAAATGCCAACGGAGGCTCGCCGGTTCGCGAGTGTGGACGCACTCTGGCGCAAGACTATGGAAGACACGGTTGCCGATCCGAACTTTATGAATGTCGTGGCGATGGACAAGCTACTCCAGAAGTTCCAGAAGGCGAACGAAAAACTGGACGAGATCCAGAAGGGACTGAACGATTACCTGGAGATGAAGCGACTTTACTTCCCGCGATTCTTCTTCCTGTCCAACGATGAGTTGCTCGAGATTTTGTCTCAAACCAAAGAACCAAAGGCCGTGCAGCCTCATTTGGGTAAATGCTTTGAAGGTGTGAACAAGGTCACGTTCACCGAAACGCTGATGATCACGGAGATGATCTCAGCTGAGGGCGAAGTGGTGCCACTAAAGAATCCAGTGAATCCGGAGAGCACGAAGAACAAGGGCAACGTCGAAATGTGGCTGCTCGAAGTCGAGCAGTCCCAGTGGGACTCTGTGCGCGACCACACAGCTCGCGCAATGGTGACATACCCTCAGGAAGAACGCAATTCGTGGATTCTCAAGTGGCCCGCCCAGGTTGTTCTGGGGGCGTCGCAGGTGTACTGGACTCAAGACGTCACGCGTGCGATCGTGTCGAAGGGCAATGCCGGCTTGAAAGAATACTTGGAGGTCTTGAACCAGCAACTCGAATCGGTTGTCATCCTCGTGCGTGGGTCACTCACCAAGTTGCAGCGCACGACAATCGGTGCGCTTGTCGTCATCGACGTCCACGCGCGCGATACCATCGCGCAAATGGTCACGAAGGGTGTGGAGAACGACCAGGATTTCGAGTGGATTGCCCAGCTGCGGTACTACTGGTTCGAAGGTGTCAAAACGGCCAAGGAACTCGATCTCCAGGCGCGAATTGTGAATGCACGCGTCAAGTACGGGTACGAGTACTTGGGTAACACGATGCGACTGGTGATTACCCCACTCACGGACCGTTGCTACCGCACGATGATGGGTGCCATCGACTTGATGTATGGCGGTGCCCCCGAAGGTCCGGCTGGCACGGGGAAGACCGAGACCGTGAAGGATTTGTCCAAGGCCATCGCGATCCAGTGTGTCGTGTTCAACTGCTCAGACGGCTTGGACTACTTAGCAATGGCCAAGTTCTTCAAGGGTCTCGCTGGATGCGGCTCATGGTGTTGCTTTGACGAGTTCAACCGCATCAACATCGAAGTGCTTTCCGTCATTGCGCAGCAGATCCTGACGATCAACGAAGGCAAGAAGGCAAACGTGGACAAATTCCTGTTTGAAGGCACGTTCATTAAGCTCAACCCAAGCGCGAATGTGTTCATCACGATGAACCCGGGCTATGCTGGCCGAGCAGAGCTGCCCGACAACCTCAAGGCCCTATTCCGTCCGTGCGCGATGATGGTACCGGACTACGCTCTCATCTCCGAGATCCGATTGTACTCGTTCGGGTTCGCGAACGCGCGCAGCCTCGCACGAAAGCTCACGCAGGTGCTCCAGCTTTCGAGTGAGCAGCTCAGTTCGCAGAAGCACTACGACTACGGTATGCGAGCCGTGAACTCGATTCTTGTGGCGTGTGGTGCCTTGCGTCAGCAGCTAGGGAATGATCCGTTCTGGACCGAGGACAAGGTCGTGCTGCGCTCTGTGCAAGACGTGAACTTGCCCAAGTTTACGACCGATGATTTACCGCTGTTCAGGGGTATCACAAGCGATCTCTTCCCCGGTGCGAACTTGCCAAACCCGGACCACGGACCGTTACTCGCGACCATCGATGCTGTCTGCGAGCGTGGCATCTCCATCGTGCAGGACGTCGTTGTGCCTCTTGAGTGCAAGCCCGAGTTCAAAATGAAGGTCGTGCAGTACTACGAGACCGTCCAAGTGCGTCACGGACTCATGATCGTTGGTCAGACGGGGTCTGGTAAAAGCTGCGTTGTGCACACGCTCGCGACGGCGATGACAGCTTGTCACGTCGAGAGCGACGGCAAGTTCCAGCAGCGCGTTCACATCCACACGATGAATCCCAAATCCATTACAAGCGGCCAATTGTACGGTAACTTTGATGAAAACACGCACGAGTGGAGTGATGGCGTCCTCGCTTGCACGTACCGTGAATGCGCGCGCGACACGAGCCCGGATCTGCAGTGGGTGATGTTCGACGGCCCCGTGGACGCTGTGTGGATCGAGAACATGAACACCGTGCTCGACGATAACAAGAAACTGTGCCTCATGAGTGGCGAGATTGTCAAGATGACGGACCGCATGCGTATGATGTTCGAGACAGAAGATCTGGAAGAAGCCTCACCCGCTACCGTCTCCCGTGTCGGCATGGTGTTCTTGGAGCCGAAGAATCTCGGTTGGGAAGTGCTGCTGCGCACTTGGTTGCGCACGCGGATCCCGACCGAGTTCGCTGCGCACCGAGAATTTGTGCTCGAAACGTGTCTCTGGATCGTGCCGCCAATGCTCTACTTTGTCGAAAAGAATTGCATTGTGCCGACGCCAGTGACATTCCTCGAACACGGTGCGTCTCTGCTTCGACTATTCGAGTGCGCGCTGCGCAACGCACTGGAAAACCCGGAAGGTCTTGGCTCGGATCTCCAGAAAGTGCTGGAGGGTCTGGTTGTGAAGAGCATCATTTGGACGATTGGTGCGTGCGTTGACACGAAGTCACGCACTCTCTTCGATCGATACAGCCGCGATTTCGTGACCGGCAAGTCTCGTGAGGAGAGCCCCGCGTTTTTGGATTTCTTGAGCAAGAACCCGCATTACCAGGTTTCCACTCGTGTCCTCAGCGTCGCGCTGCCAGAGGAAGGACTCGTGTACGACTACCGTTTCGACACAAAGCGCATGATCTGGTCGAACTGGATGGAAGCCGCTGGCAACTTTGTCATTCCGCGCGACGCCCAATTTGCGTTGATCTTGGTGCCCACTATCGACACCGAGCGCAACGTCTGGCTGCTCGACATCTTGCTTCGACGCAACATGCACGTGCTGTGCACGGGTGATACCGGTACGGGTAAGTCGGTCTCGATCAAGAAGAAGATTCTCTCGGGACTGGACTCGACCAAGTTCTCGAGTATCTTCATGAATTTTAGCGCACAAACCAGCGCCAACCAGTCTCAAGACATCATCGAAAGCAAGCTTGACAAGCGCCGCAAGGGTGTGCTCGCACCACCGCTCGGAATGAGCTGCATCATCTTCGTCGATGATCTCAACATGCCGGCAAAAGAGACGTACGGCGCGCAACCGCCGATCGAGATCTTGCGCCAATGGATGGGCCACGGCGGTTGGTACAACCGCAAGGACAACACGTTCACGCAGCTTGTCGACATCCAGTTCATGGCAGCGATGGGCCCTCCCGGTGGTGGACGGACCAAGATCACACAACGGTACATTCGGTACTTCAACTTGATCAACTTTGTGCCGTTCGACAACGAATCGCTTCGCAATATTTTCTCCCGGATCTCCGACTGGTTCCTGATGCAGTTCCCGGGCCAAGTAAAGGCGCTCAGCGGTGCTGTTGTCGGTGCGACCATCGATCTGTACAACACGATCTCGTCGTCCCTTTTGCCAACACCAGCAAAGTCGCACTACACGTTCAACCTACGTGATTTGTCCAAGGTGTTCCAGGGAATGGCGCAAGTTACACCAGAAGTCGTGAAGGACGGCAAGGACTTCGTGCGACTGTGGAGCCATGAGTGTTTACGCGTCTTTAGCGACCGTCTCATCGACGAAAAGGACCGCTCGTGGTTCGGCTCGATCCTGAACACAATGGTCAAGACCCATTTCGAAATGGACTATGAGCAGGCAGTAAAAGGCCCAAACAGCACGCTTATTTACGGCAACTTCGGCGATGCGAAGGCCAACAAGAAGCTTTACAGTGAGCTACGCGACCGCAGTATGCTGCAGCAGTCGATGGCTGTGTACTTGGATGACTACAACAACATGAGCTCGGCGCCGATGAGCCTCGTGCTTTTCCAGAACGCTATTGAGCACGTCGCTCGTATCTCTCGCGTCATCCACCAGCCGTATGGTAACGCGCTTCTCGTGGGCGTCGGTGGCAGTGGTCGCAAGTCACTGACGACGTTGGCTGTGTTCATGGCTGACTACAAGCTCTTCCAGATCGAAATTTCCAAGAGTTACGGCAAGCAGGACTGGCGCAACGACCTCAAGAAGGTACTCATGCTCAGCGGTGTGAGCAACATCCCCACCGTGTTCTTATTCAGCGACACGCAGATTGTCGAAGAAGCGTACTTGGAGGACATCAACGGCATTCTGAACACGGGCGAAGTCGCAAATCTATGGACAAACGAAGAACTCATGGCTGTCCAAGAAGGGCTGGAAGCCGCTGCGTCGGCGAGCGGCGTGAACACGGGAAATGCGGCCGAGATTTACAACTTCTTCGTGTCGCGCTGTCGAACGAACCTCCACGTCGTGCTGGCGCTTTCGCCGATCGGTGACGCTTTCCGTCGCCGTCTGCGGATGTTCCCGTCGCTCGTGAACTGCTGCACGATCGATTGGTTCACAGAGTGGCCCGAGGAAGCTCTGCGGTCGGTGGCCGACCACTTCTTGGTGGATATTGAGCTTCCTGCGGCTGTCAAGACCGGCATTGTGGACGTCTGCGTCGACATGCAAGAGAGTGTGAGCGAGCTCTCGTCCGAGTTCTTGCAGTCGCTGCGCCGCCACTACTACGTGACGCCCACCAGTTACTTAGAGCTGATTAATACGTTCAAGAAGCTGCTGCAAAACAAGCGTATCGAGGTCATGACCATGAAGAAGCGGTACGACAATGGTCTCACAAAGCTCATGGAGACGGCCGAGCAAGTCGAAAAAATGCAAGTTGAGCTGGAGGCGCTCCAGCCAATGCTCAAGGTCGCGACGATCGAGACGGACGCTTTGCTCGAGACTATTTCGCGCGAGCAAAAGGAGGCGAACGTGACGAAGGATATCGTCGGGGCGGAAGAGAAGTTATGTAACGAACAGGCTGCAGAAGCGAACGCAATGAAGTCGAGTTGTGAGGCCGAGCTCGCAGAGGCGATTCCGGCATTAGAGAATGCCGTGAAGGCGCTTCAGACGTTGACGAAAGGCGACATCACAGAGATCAAGGCCATGAAAAAGCCTCCGGATGGCGTCAAGCTGGTCATGGAAGCCGTGTGCATCATGATGGGCGTGCCTCCGATCAAGACCAAAGATCCCAATGGCGGCACAAAGAAGATCGATGACTATTGGGTGCCAGCCCAGAAGACCTTGCTCAGCGACACGCGATTCTTGCAGAATCTGCTCGAGTACGACAAGGATAATATCGCAGTCGAGGCCATGGAGAAAGTGCGCCCATACGCGAGCAATCCGGACTTTCAGGCAGACAAGATCCGCAAGGCCTCGGTCGCCGCGTCAGGGTTATGCTCGTGGGTGCATGCCATGGTGGTCTACGACCGCGTGGCGAAGGTTGTGGCTCCCAAGCGCGAGGCGCTGCAGCTTGCCACCTCGCAACTCGAGACAGCGCAGAGAGAACTAGCGGGCAAGCAGGCCGCGCTCCAAGTGGTGCTCGACAAAGTGGCCAAGCTCGAGGCCGACTTGGCGGCAGCCTACAAGAAGAAGGCCGATTTGCAGTTCCAAGTCGACGACTGTTCCAAGAAGCTGACGCGCGCGACACAGCTGATCGGTGGACTCGGTGGCGAGAAAGCGCGCTGGAGTGAGATGTCGGCCAAGCTACAGATCGTGTACGACAACGTGGTCGGCGATATTATGCTTTCGTCCGGAGTGATCGCGTACATGGGGGCGTTCACAAGCATCTTTCGTGAGAAGGCGATCACACGGTGGACGTCACAACTGAAGGTCAAGCAAATCACGTGCTCGGACAAGTTTTCACTCACGACAACACTAGGCGACCCGGTCAAGATCCGAGAGTGGACGATCGCAAAGCTGCCAAACGACTCGTTCTCCATCGACAACGCGATCATGCTCACGAAATCCAATCGCTGGCCTTTAATGATCGATCCGCAAGGACAGGCAAACCGGTGGGTCAAGAACATGGAGGAACACAACAACCTGAAAGTATGCAAGCAGTCGCAAGCCGGATTCGTGCGCATGCTCGAGAACTCGATCATGATCGGTGCTGCCGTGTTGATTGAGAACATCCCCGAGGAGATCGATCCAATGATGGAGCCGATTCTGCTAAAACAAGTGATCAAGTCGGGCGGTGTCGCGACGATCCGCTTGGGCGACAATACGATCGAGTACGACGTCAACTTCCGCCTCTACATGACCACGAAGCTGCGCAACCCGCATTATCCACCGGAGACGTGCGTGAAAGTGAACTTGCTCAACTTCATGGCGACCGAAGAAGGTCTCCAAGACCAAATGCTTGGAATCGTCGTTGCCAAAGAGGAGCCCGTGCTGGAGGCGCAGCGAGAGAAACTCGTGCTCGAGGACGCGGCCAATAAGAAGACGCTCAAGGAGATCGAAGACAAGATTCTGTACCTGCTTCAGACAGCCGAGGGCAACATCCTGGATGATGAGCGACTCATCGACACGCTCGGTGCGTCCAAGATCACAGCCAACAAGATCGAAGAAAAAGTGCGCGAAGCCGCGATCACGCAGGTGATGATCGCGGAGAAACGACAAGGGTACTTGCCCGTGGCGTTCCGGGCCTCCCAGTTGTTCTTTGCGATCGCCGACTTGTCGGTCATCGATCCGATGTACCAGTACGCGCTCGAATGGTTCATCAACTTGTTCGTGTTTGCGATCTCGCGCGCCGAGAAAGCCCCGACGCTGGCGGGCCGGCTTCAGAACCTCAACGATACGTTTACGTTCACACTGTACCAGAACGTGTGCCGCTCGTTGTTCGAGAAAGACAAGCTGCTGTTCGCATTCCTACTTACGGTCAAGGTGATGGTGGGTAATGGCGATATCCACACGACTGAGCTACGGTATTTCTTCACGGGCAACACCCAAATGGAGCTTTCGCACCCGAAACCGCCAGGCACGGAGTCGTGGCTCAACGACAAGACGTGGGGCAATGTACTCGGGCTCGACGACATGCTGTCGGCGTTGTGCCACTTCCGCGAGCATTTCGGCAAGGAGCTTGCCCACTGGGAAACCGTGTACAACGCTCTGGACCCTGAGCAGGAGATGCAGAACATCGCTACGGTCCAGTCGCTGGACCACTTCCAGCGGATCATCGTGTTGCGCTGCCTGCGCGCAGACAAGGTCATCCCCGCGGTCATGAGCTTTGTGGCCTCCGAGATGGGTCAGCGCTTCATCGAGCCGCAGCCGTTTGACTTGAAGGCCGGATACGATGATTCCAATTGCTCGACACCGCTCATCTTCGTGCTCACACCCGGTGCTGATCCCATGTCGGAGCTGCTCAAGCTGGCGGCGGAGCTGGGATTCAGCAAGAAATTCGTCGCGATCTCGCTCGGACAAGGCCAGGGACCGCTGGCAGAGAACGCGATTGCCGAGGCCATCGACAACGGCACGTGGGTGTGTCTCCAGAACTGCCACTTGTCCGTCAGCTGGCTTCCGACGCTGGAGAAGATCTGCGAAGAGATCACGCCTGACCGCGTCCACGCGAGCTTCCGACTGTGGCTCACGAGTGAGCCCACGCGTGCGTTCCCGTCGTTCATCCTGCAAAACGGCGTGAAGATGACCAATGAGCCACCCAAGGGTATGCGCGCGAACCTCAAGGGATCGTACCTGACCATCGACGAGAACTGGGTGCAAAGCTGCCCGCGCGCGGACGACTTCAAGAAGCTGCTCTTTGGGCTGTGTTTTTTCCACGCCGTCGTGCGCGAACGTACCAAGTTTGGACCGCTCGGATGGAACATCAAGTACGTCTTCTCCAGTTCTGATCTCAACATCTCCAAGGACCAACTCAAGATCTGTCTCGACGAACTCCAGCCGAGCGACTCCATTCCGTACGCGGCGCTGGCGTACCTTGCCGGTGAGTGCAACTACGGTGGGCGTGTCACGGACGACAAAGATCGTCGGTGCATCGTCAACATCTTGTCGGACTTTTACGTGGACGACATCCAGCGCGACTTGTACAAGTTTTCGCCGTCCGGTATTTATTACGCGCCCAAATCGGGCCCGCTCTCGGCGTATCTGGAATACATCGACTCGCTGCCCATGAACGAAGGCCCCGAGATTTTCGGTCTTCACGAGAACGCCAACATCTCGTGCGCGATCGCCGAAACCGACTTGCTTTTGGAGTCGGCGTTGTCCCTGCAGCCTCGCGCCAGTGGCGGCGGCGGCAAATCCTGGGACCAAGTGCTCGACGAGACGGCACACGACATTGCCTGTCGCATCCCGCCGTTGTTCGATATCGAAAAGGCCGACTTGGATTTCCCTGTCGTGTACAACGAGAGCATGAACACGGTGCTCACGCAAGAACTGATCCGATTCAACCGCCTGAATGCCGTCATCGCCAAGTCGCTGAATGAGATCCAGCGAGCACTGAAGGGCCTTGTCGTGCTGTCGGCTGAGCTTGAAGCGATGGGCAACGCCATGGTCAACGGCCAAGTGCCGCAGATGTGGAGCGCCGTGGCATACCCGTCGCTCAAGCCGCTGGGCGGCTGGGTCTCGGACTTTCTCGCTCGACTGGCGTTCCTCCAGAACTGGGTCGACCGCGGCGAGGCACCACCTGTGTTTTGGATTTCGGGCTTCTTCTTCACGCAGGCGTTCATCACGGGCACGCAGCAGAACTTTGCGCGCAAGCACCAGCTGCCGATCGACCAAGTGGGCTTCGACATGGTTGTGCTCCAGGCCACGACGCTGGACGAGAAGGCCGAGGACGGCGCGTACGTGGACGGGCTGTTCATGGAAGGCGCACGCTGGGACAACGACACCATGTACATCGCCGAGTCGCGGCCCCGTGAGCTCCATGTGCCCATGCCCATCATCCACTTGCTGCCCAAGAAGCGCGACGACATTGAGCCGATCGAGGACACAGACCCGAACGGCACGGCCCACGTGTATTTGTGTCCCGTGTACAAGACGTCGCTGCGGCAGGGCACGCTCTCGACCACGGGCCACTCGACCAACTTTGTCATGTCCATCCGCATCCCCATGGCCGCGCCGCACCGCCAGAAGCACTGGATCCGCCGCGGCGTCGCGCTGCTCACGCAGCTCAACACATAGGAATGAGAGCCTTTTTATGTGCAAGACGACGTATTTTGGTTGCAGTCTTGGGAGCGGTAACTTACAGTCTGTGACGGTAACTTACGAAACATTTCACTTCAACGAGAGCGGTTTTTAGAGAGAAAGATATCGTTCTCGAACCGGTTTTAGAAGAGGTCGAAGGAATCTTTCCTCTGCTTCCGTGTCCCTACGCGAAGAGCGCCAAACGACACTTTGTCCCTCCACGAGCGAGCACCATCACGACCATGGCGCCCCTGCCACTCCTGCTCGCTGCTGCCACGGTCTCCGCCACGACAACTGCCACGACGACAATGGCCACGACGACTGCCGCGCACGCGCCGGTCTTTGCGCCGCACGCGCTGGCGTTCGGCGGGCCCGTGGCCTTCGACTTTTACGTGCTCGCACAGAGCTGGCAGCCCGAGTTCTGCCACGGCAAAGAAGGCGAGTACCCGGGCTGCCAGACGCCCGAGCCGTTTTGGCGCACACACTTTACGATGCACGGCCTGTGGCCCGAGCTCGCGACCGGCAAGCACCCGGGTTTCTGCGGCGGCGCGGCCTTTGACGCCGCGGCGCTCGACAAGGCGATCGGCCGCGACGTGCTCGTGCAGTTTTGGCCCGACGTCAAGTTCAGCGCCGCGTCGCCCGAGTACCCGGACTTTTGGAAGCACGAGTGGACGCGCCACGGCACGTGCTCGGGCCTGGAACAAGTGACCTACTTTCGCACGGCCGTGGACCTCATCCGCAACGGCACGGCGACTACGCCCGACCTGGTCCAGCACAACCTCAACAGGACCGTCTCGGTGGACGCGCTGCGCAGCGCGTTTGGCGCCGCGGCCGTGCTCAAGTGCGACCACGGCGACGTGCTCTCGCAGGTGTTCACGTGCTGGGACAAGGACGACGCGCGCGCACCGACGACGCGCCGCGCGTGCCCAGAGCACGTGCTGCGCGAAGACACGTGCACGGAAAGCACCATCTTCATCCCGGCCTTCCCGTGAAGCACGTGACCAACAAGAGTATGTAGACAGACACACAACGCCGATCCATATCAACACCAAATAGCAAAACGACATCGATTCTGTACGCTACGGCGGTGGGGAGGCCGGCGGCCACGGCGATGAAAATGTCGTACTGGTATGCGTGCCAGCGTACCTGGTACGCGGCGGACTCGCGTAGTGGAAGACAGACGCGCGCGCCGGATGGAGATACTGGGGATGGTGGGGCTCCGTGGGCTGCGTCTGTACGTGTGGCGGTGATACGTGCGTGTTGGAAGGGACTCGCAGTCGGTTCTGGCGGAGCAGATCGCGAAGACTCGGCAGACTTGGTGGCGGCGCGATCGTCGCGTCCTTGTCTTTTGCCGCCTCTAGTGGACGCAGATCGACCACCGACGCGCCGGCAGCAGACTCCTTCTTGTGTCGCAGCGGACTCAGACGACGCAGATCGACGCTCGTAGTGGAAGCTACGCCGCGCGCGCTGGTTGTCTGTTCGTGGTGTTCCTCGCGCTCCACGCTCTCGATGAACAGCGCGCGGAACTGCGCGAGCCGCTGCAACGCCGCCTGCATGTGGTCCTCCAGTCCGAGGGTTCCTTCGACACACGGGTAGTACGAGCGCCGTCCGATCTTCGGGTCAATGCGCACGCCCATCAGGACGGACCCCGGGATGAGTTTCTTGGACACGCGCATCGGGTCGCAGTGCAGCAGCTGCGCGATGTAGCCTCGGAGTGTCGTGCCGTACTGGATGGGCAGCACACCGGAGAGGAAGTACTGGATGATGGCAGCGGCGTAGGCCTCTTCGTCGGGCGTCCACTTGCCACGCCGCAGCGCACCGCTGAGCAACGGTTGTTGGTGGTGCTGGTGGGGGAGAGAAGCGGTGTGCTCTGATAGGACGTAGGACGCCATGGGTCTCTCTGGTTGTGGATCGTGGGGTCGTTCTTGATGTTGGGTGAGAGATGAAAGCCGAGACTGAGAGGCGGATAGAAGAAACCACAAAGGAGGAAAAAGAGGGAAAACACTCCTCTCCTCTTCGCCAGGGGCTCGTCCTGATCCATCCAGTCCCAGCTCAGTCTCATTTGCTCAGCGGTGGGTTTGAAATCTCAGTCGCGGCTTGCCCACGATACCATATCGTGGGAGCTGTTGGCCTTTCTTGGGGTCCGAACTGTCAATCGTCACACGTCGCAGATCGCGGGCCATCTTGAAGGGGAGAGGCGACGTCACTTTGCTTACTGGTTCCGAGTAAAACCGGGATGAATCGGTTCAAGACCGTAACTTATCGTTTGCCAAAACGGCTTCAAGTTCGGACCAAGCTACCCAATACCCTACCCCTAAACAAATCTCCGTCCAACCGTGACGGTTGAACAACTTGGCGTCCCAGTCGAGGAATTCGAAGCCAATGGCAACCTACAAGACGTTTTGGCCATCAAGGGGCCCAACGAGAGACTCGCCATTCAGCAGAATGAGCGTACACCATGCATGGCAAAGGGGCCTAAACCTTTCCAGGAAGTTTGGGGGCAAACCGTGACGGACCCACGCACCCACGCGCGTGCGTTGTCGGAATGTACCCACACCCAAGCGGCCCCTCCACGCCATGGGCAAGCCAGGCAGCCAGGCAGCCACACGGTGTGGCCCACACTCACGTGGCACAGCTGCGTCGACGCAACTCAACGCAACTGGTTCGGCACTGTACTGTACACATGGATCCATGCACCAGATCAGACTCTCCGCTGACACTGTTCTATGAAAGAATCTTGAGTATGTTGCTGGGTCAGGCAGGTTTTGCCAGTGGCGGTCAGTGGTGCCCAGAGGTGCGTCTGACTTTGGGCTGTTGCTGGTTTAGACGCTGGATTTTATTTTCCCACGCCGGAATGATCGCCCAGCAGGTCAGACACTATCCGGATATCGCTGATCGGATCCAGCAACCCAGGCGCGAGCCACAAGAGGACAATACTGTATACTTCGAAGTATATAGTATTGTACAATATATAATACAGTACTCATTGCCAGCTCAGACCAGATGTGGGAAGCCGCCATCAAGTCAGGCGGTATCGACAATTGAACCCAACTACCTGATGTTAGTGGCGCCGTCAGAGCTGAAAAAATAAGCGTTTATATTGGTTTGAGCCTTGCGATAATGACTTCTCATCTTCACGCCTCCTCCTGACCAGCCTCTCTATGTGCAGACACGACCAGAGCCTGACCTCCAAAGATCCTTGGAAGGCAACTCGACGATCCACCAAGCTACAGCGATGGAGAAAAGGAGAATCGAGTACCTGCACCCGTTTGATACGCCTGTACAGTACTATAATACGCTTAGTTCGTTCCCGTGCGCGATTGTGAGCGTGCTGGATAGTCGCACACGAGGGAAAATGACGTAGGGAAAATGATACGGGGTGGCGGGTTCGTCTATTAGTCTCTCGGTACACGTCAAGGCTTCGGTGGTGGACCACAAGCGCGGAACTCGTCATGGTACAAGCAGGTATTGACCAAAGTTGTCTGTGCACGAAATAGCCACTAGGCTATTTCGTGCACAGACAGCTTTTTGTAGCTATTTCGTGCACAGATGTCTGTTTTGTAGCAGTTAAGAGGAAGACGACCTTGGCGGCGAGGGATGCATGGGCGATCGCAACGGTGGCAGCGCTTGGACCTGGCTCGTATCCACGCGGGCCATGGGAGACGCGTGCTGCTCATAGACTGCTGGCTCTCCATGTAGCCACGTCGACGGTGGGTTCACGTACTGGTAGAACGCATGCGGCTCCGACGGTTGCTGTTGCGGTGACGGTAGTGAGGCATTCTGTCGGTTCTGCCGCAGCAATTGCGTGAGGCTCGGCAGGTTCAGCGCTCGTGCGTGGCGGAAGCGGCCTTGTGGCGGCGGTGGTAGCTGGACTTCTTGTTCTTTGTCGTCGTGGTCGCTGCGCTTCCGCTTGAGCGGACTGTGTGTCGCGGGGCGCTCGCCGCCACCGGGTGCCGCCTTACGCTGGACGAAGTGTTGAGGCTGCATCGCCGCTAGCTCCTGCTCTTCTTCGCGCTCGATACTCTCGATGAACGTCGCGCGCAGCTGCGCCAAGTGGCGCTCGGCTTGCTCCTTGTGGGCGTCTAACCCGGGCGTGTCCA
The DNA here is from genome assembly GCA_023337735.1 of Pythium biforme. Classification (NCBI taxonomy): domain Eukaryota; phylum Oomycota; class Peronosporomycetes; order Pythiales; family Pythiaceae; genus Pythium; species Pythium biforme. The sequence goes on from JAADXJ010000448.1 coordinate 17,613, forward strand.
CGGGGCACGGGTAGTACGACCGCCGTCCGATCTTCGGGTCGATGCGCACGCCGACAAAGACCGACCCGGGAATGAGCTTCTTAGACACGCGCATCGGGTCGCAGTGCAGCAGCTGCGCGATGTAGCCTCGGAGAGTCGTGCCGTACTGGATGGGCAGCACACCGGAGAGGAAGTACTGGATGATGGCGGCGGCGTAGGCCTCTTCTTCGGGCGTCCATTTGCCTCGCCGCAGCGCGCCGCTAAGCAGCGGATGCGGCGTCTCGCGCGCGTACGGATAGACCGGTAGGCTATGACCAGCGGGGGAGACGACTGCGGTGGTGGCACGAGGGAGCTGCGTGGACTGCGCCGCGAGCAGGTGGAGCGCGCCCATTTGGGAAGTGTCACGTCGGACGTGGCGTAGGGTCTAGATTGAGTACTCGCTTGGAGGCGGATTCGCAAGTGTGGATGTCGACTTGATCTTCTGGACCGAATCCGGAGGTTGGAGGACGATGGCAGAAAAAAAGTGGTGAGGAGAGGAAGGAGGAGAGAAGAAAAGAGGGGAGGGGGGCGGGAAGAAGAGTGAGAGAGAGAAAAAAAGAGAGGAGGGACTTGAGGTGGCTGGTCTCTCGTGCGAGGCTTTTTACCGCGTCTCGTCCCAATCGCAGATTCGCAGGTGGTTTTAGACCGACGCGGCTAGCGTTAGGAAATCTCAGTCGTTTGTTGACGCGGCCGGCATGCGCGATTGGGGGACCGTCAGTGTCGTGCGCCTTGTGCGCTGGCCAACAATCGCGTGGGCGAGGACACATCTGTCAAATCAGTTTTTACTAGAAAGCCTGACTTGAAGAACATAGGATTAAATAAAGAGGCTATTTAGTGAACATAACTCCCTGGTTTTAGTGCCTCCAATGTAGAAGCCATGAGGCAGATGGGCGAATCGATCGAAGAGTCTTTTTGCGCTGCACGGTTCGGTTCGCTGGCGTGTCGGGTCGCGTCATCGGAGGACCCAATGTGCGTACTGTAAAGTATGAAGGATTGATGGGGGCGTTCTCCATGACGAGGTACGGACCACGTCTAAAAGCGGTCTAAGTGACGTCGCTGCGTTTTCCAGCGTTTGGCCAGTTGAAGCGCCGCGGTAACTTGCTGGGGGACTAACCGAACAGTTGAGTGGCGCCCACTTGAGTTGAGGTCGTCGCCATCCATGAGTTGAGTTGAGGTTGCTGGCGTCATCGGCGTTGTGCAACGCCAGGCCAGGATCGTTCCTTCCACAATGCGGTGTACCGGGGGTACTCTTTTTGTTCCGAGATGTAACCAGTCCCACTAAGTTCGTATATCGAACTTAACCAAGCAACTTCAACATGACCTGGTCGCCCGCCCAACCGCCGTATCCGTCTCCGTTTCTTTGGTTCTTTGTCCTCTTCCTCCTCGCTGCTCACAACCAACACAACCACGAGCCCATGAGCAAGGCGCCTTCCGTCATAGGCAGCGGCAGTCCGCTCGCGCCGCTCTTCTTGGTGCACGCGGCCTGGGCAAAGGCCTTCCTCACGCCCAACGCGCGCATGGCCATCGCCAACGCGCCGCTCGTCGACGCGACGCGCGGTTGCGCAGTGTGTGGCCACGTCGTGCTGCAACGAGGCGTTGCTGAAGGCGCTGACTTTTTTGCCGTCGACGCTGACAAGTGGGCGTCGCTGCGCCGCGACAACGGCGTCGACGTCGAGATCCGCCGCTTCCGCCATGCCATCGCCATCTCCACGGTTCCCGCGCCCATCCAGGTCCAATCAGTCAAGCGAGAGAAGAAGAAAAAGGGACCAACCACGGACAGCGCCGTGCCACGGCCGCCAGCGCCGCCTCCGCCATCCCCACCGATGGCACTGGACCTGCACCCAGCAGAGACGGAGCTCTTCGTCTGGGACGACACGGAGCAGTGCGCGGTCGCGTGCCGCCATGCGTGTGGCCACGCCGTGCGGCTCTGTCACGCGCTTGGTGCGTTCTCGTGCCTCACGACTGGCGAGCTAGCACGCAACGAGATCGCCGCGCGCGTGACGTTGGATGCGGATACGCACGAGTGGCTCGCGGCCCCGGGCTCGCGCCAGGGCGTAGACCTCTTCTACTGGGACTTTGGGCTGAACATGTGGGTGCTCTGGCGAGCGCACAACACGACCCACACGCTGCCGGACGACGCCAGCGTGCTGTGCGACCACGCGACCGGCGCGTCTCGCGCGTGTGTGCGCAAGCGGCTCGCGCCAGACGAAGCGGTGGACCTTGTCAAGGCCGTCAAGGCCGCCCACGTGGCGGCCAAGACCAAGGCGAACGCCAACGCCATGGGTACGGAGAAGGGCAAGACCATGGCAGCGACGCAGAAGACAATCAACAAGGACAAGGCGCTGGGCAAGCGACGCCGTCCAGTGGACGAAGTGGCCAAGCAGGGACAAGAAGCGAAGGAGGCTGACGACGAGGGAGAAGACACCAAAGAGGAAGCAAGCACGAGCGGCGAGTCGGTGGCGGCGATGGCGGACGCTGCGGACACCCAGAAGCCAGCGAGCACACAGCCAGACGATGGGCGTGTGGCGACGGCAGTGGCAGTCGAGCAGACGCGCATGGGCGTGGAAGACCGCGTTGCGATCGTGCGAGACCTGTTCCACGAGTTCCTGGCGTTTATGAAGACCAGGGGCCCGAGACGTGGAAACCAGTAGCACACGACGGAGACAAGAGAGAGAGAGAGAGAGAGTTGGAAGGGCTTTTCGAGTAGGACTGTTTTTTGGATGTCGTTTCATCGGCCACTTACTTGTCAAGACGTTGTCCCGGTATCCTTTTGAGTTGGCGACAGGAACTGCATAGAGTGGAGAGACCTTCCTTCCTCGCGGCTCGTCTGTACTGTGTCCCGTTGCCGTGGGGATCTCCACCCGATACAGCGCCAGACCCAGCGCCGTGTCGCCCTCGCACGTGGTCTCCACTGGGACGCGCCGGCTGACTGTCGATTGTGCTGCTGCCAAGTCTGTTCTTCTCTAAGGTCCAAAACCGAACTGTACGGAGCAACTTCAACATCAACTAACTGCCTTGTCGGGCTCTGTTATCCTCTTTCTCCGCCGCTTCTCTGCCCTCTCACACTCCATTCTACGAAAACACACCGCCACCAGACCCGACCCGACGATGGCCACACCGTTTGTGATCCCAACAGGCCGGGGCAGGCCGCACGAGACGTTTTTTCTCGTGCACTCGGACTGGGGCAAATCGTTCCTCACGTCGAACGTGCGCACGGCCATTTTCAACGCGAAGCTCGTGGACCAGACGCGCTGCTGCACAGGGTGCGGGTACGTGGAGCTGCGCCACGACATCTCGGAAGGCCAGGACTTCCACATCGTCGACCCCGACAAGTGGGCGTCGCTGTGCCGCGACAACGGCGCCGACTACGTGATCCGCCGCCAGCGCTACGCCGTCACGTCTCGGTCGGCGCCCGCCAAGACCGAGAAGGCCATCAAGCGTGAAAAGGCTGTGCAGAGAGAGTACAAGAAGAAGAAGATAGCGGGCGACGCGCCGCCGCCACCGCCAGAGCCGAAGCCGTTAATGGCGCTCGACTTCTATCCGCCCGAGACCGAGCTGCATTACTGGAGCGACACGGAGAAGTGCGCAGTCCCGTGCCTCTACGCCTGCGGCCACGTCGCGCGCCTCGACTACGCGGTTAGCGCGAACGCGTGGCTCACGACGTGTCAGAATGCGCGCAAGGAAATGGCCAAAACCCCCACACCCGATCCGTTCACATCTGCGTGGCGCGATGCCAAGTGCGCGCGCAAGGCTGTGGACCTCTTCTACTGGCACTTTGGGCTGGACAGGTGGGTGCTCTGGCGAGATCACAGCGCCACCCACAAGCTGCCCGATGACGCCGACGCGATGTGGGAACCCACGACCGGCATCTCCCGCGCGTGCCTGCGGAACCGGCTCACGCAGGACGAAGTCGAGGAGTACAACGAGGACTTGGAGGCCGCCAAGACCAAGGCGAACGCCAACGCCAACAACGCCAACGCCAACGCCAATAA
>JAADXJ010000449.1:0-21594 GCA_023337735.1 Pythium biforme
CACGCAACACACACAACTCCGTGACCGTCAGAATAGAGAGGACAGAGAGAGAGAGAGTCCGACAGAGCCGACAGAAACATACCAGCACGCCGAAGAGCAGGATGCCCACGAGCATGCCGCCGATAATAAGCAGCAACTGGCCGGCGAGGGTCACGGCGTTGAGGTCGCCGTAGCCGATCGTGCCCATGGTGAGCACGACGAGCCACATGGCGTTCGAGAGCGGCACGAGCGTCGGGTTCACGGGCGCCTCGACGATCGCGAGCGCGTACGACGTGAGCAGCAGCGTGCCCGTGAAGCCCGCGAGCAAGACCTTGAACGGGTGCGCGTACAGAAAGCACTTGACCGCGAAGAGCGAGCTCTGCGTGTCGACGTGGTGGAGCGCGCCCAGGTAGGATGTGCGGTAGCTAGGGGCAGGTTTGGCGGGACTTAGTGGTCACGATCGCGTACGACATCGACGTCGTCAAGACCATGGCACGTACCTCGTGAACTCGGAGAGATTGAGAATCACGCGCGGCAGCATGTACAGGCGCAGCAGCGCAAAGAGCCCGAGCACTTCGTACCTATGAATGAGGAGGACAGGTCAGGCCGTTTCTGTCCGTTTTCGAATGCTCCATCATGACCAGAACAAACGCACGGGTACGAGTAGACCATGAAGCAGCTGTCGTTGTCGGCCTGGAAGGGCGCGACGCAGCCCGTCTGGAGTTGTGGCGGCTGGTCCATGTAGTACTTCCACTCGTACACGGAGAAGCGGCCGGCCACGCCCGGGGGGACGCAGATGGCGCACACGACCAACTCGACCACCAGCGACACGAGCGGCCTGGGCATGCGCAAGACCGACACATGGGGCGGCAGGATGTTGCGCATGACGAGAATCCGGCGGTGGAGCACAAAGCGCCAGACCACGAGCGCGAGCAGCAGCAGCGTGAGCACGGCGTGGAGCGCGCGCACGAGCAGCTTGGCGCGCGACGTCGCCGCGTACTCGTTGTCCATGAACACGAGCAGCACGCCCACCTAGTAGACGAGGCATAAGTCAGGACGCCTCGGTGACAAACGAGCAAACCGCCGCACCATGGCCACGGTGAACGCGACGTTGTCGACGACGCGGCGGCGCTCGTAGTGCTGGTGGATGCGGTAGATCGTCTCGTGTAGCATACGCAATAGCAAACGCATGAGTGCTTCCACTCACACAGAGAGAGAGAGAGCAACGGTCCACCCCCAAAAAGGTGGTCGACTCTACCTGGATGGCGCCGGCCGTGGCGCGCAGGTCCACGCCGCCAGCGCGCGACGCCGCGGGCACGGGCGACGCGGCGCTGAGCGAGCGCGGCAAGTACGCGCTCGTGCGGCGCGCCAGCGGCGTGAGCCGCGCGGCCACTTGGTGCTGCACGTGCCTGTGCACTTGGTCGCGCTGCTCTGCCAGCGACGCGCTCTTCTTGCGCAGCATGGCGGCGCGCGGCGGCGACGGCGGCGGCGACGGCATGGCGGCTCTTGTTCCCCGCTGTGGGTCAGAAATCAGCGTGGACAATGATAGTGAAGCGTCCTCACTGTACTATCGACACGTCATGACCGACAAACATTCCTTCCTGCTCCGACGTTGTGGAATGGCAGGTCATGGCACCACTAACTGTAAGGTTCCATCCTATTGTAGACATCGGGGCCATCATGGCACTTCCGTGGTGGCAGGCGCTCGAGACCGGCGCGGTCGTGGAGCTCTCGCACGCGCCGTCGTCGTTGCGATTTCGCGCGCTGGTCGAGAAGCGCAGCGACGGCGACGCTGGCAACAGTGGCAGTAGTGCTGGCGCGCTGCCAGTGGTGTCGCTGGCGCGGCTGGAGCGCCCGTACGAGAAGCTCCGCGTGGCGCTCAACGGCGCGACAGGGTGGGCCGTCGCGGCCGCCAAGTTTGCGGCGCTGCAGCTCGAAGAAGTGACAGACGACGACACTGAGCAGCATGGCAGGGGTGCCACCACCCGAGCCGGTGGCAACGACGCCACGCCAGCGGCGGTGCGCGTGCGGCTCAAGCCCGTGGCCCACCAGAAGAAGCCGAACCGCGCCGGTCGCACAGGGTGGCACATTGGCGTGGCCTCTGCCGACACCGATGCCACGCATCAGCCGCCACAGCTCATCGGCGACGCCGCCCAAGACGCCACGAGCGTATTCTCGCTCGCGGTCGTCTCGACGCGCGGCGCGTTCGCGCTCGACCACAGCGCCACGCGCTTCACTGGCGCGTTCGCGCAGGCGCCGTCGCAGCGGCTCACGGACTCGCAGCGCCACGCTTTTGCGCGCGACGGCTATCTCCAGATCCGCGACGTCGTGCCGCTCAAGCTCGTGAACGCTGCGCTGCGGCGCATCAACCACGAGCTGGGCATCCCTGGCCGCATGGTCGACGGCGGCGTCGAAGGCACGGGCAAGCTCGCGGGCAATGTGTCCAACTCGGACGAGCTCTTGGCTCTCTTTTGCCAGTCGGACGCCAGCGCGTACGCCGAGGCACTGGTTGGCGCGGGCAAGATCGTGGCGCCGCGTGGCGCGCAGATCGCGATGCGGTTCCCCGAGCTCGGCGCACCGCGCGACCCGCGTGGCACCGAGTGGCACACGGACGGCATGCGCCAGGGCAAGCGCCACCCGTTCAGTGTACTGGTCGGCGTCACGCTTTCGGACGTGCGCGAGCCGCTCGCGGGCAACTTCACGGTGTTCCCCGGCTCGCACCGCGCGCTCCACGCGCTGCTGCGCGACGACGGCAAGTTGGAAGGATACCAAGACGAGTGCTCCCGCGCCACCAGCGTGTGGGGCGACGGCACGCTGCCGGACCTGGGCGTGCCCACGCAGCTGCTGGCGGCGCGCGGCGACATTGTGCTCGCGCACGCGACGCTCGCGCACCGCGGGGGGCTCAACTTCTCGCCGGACGTGCGCTACCAAGTGTACTTTCGGCTCAAGCACGTGGACCACGAGGCGCTCCAGCCGCGCGCGCGGGAGGACCTCTATGTCGATCTCGAGGGGCTCCATCACCTGTCGGAGCGCATCACGTGACCTTTGGCCGGCTGCTCCGTGCCGCGTTGTTGTCTGTTGTCCCGTTGGGCGGTGGCTCTCCGCCGATCACAATGGATTCTGCCTCGACGATACGAGGGGGGCCCGAGTCACCCACACACACACTGTCATACATCATATTCCTACGACCTCCACCGTTGCCATTGTGCAAAGCACCTATATTCTACCTTGGACCTGCGGGTCGGCGCCGGGCGCGCGCTGTTGCTGTTGTTGCTGTTGTTGCTGTTGTTGCTGTTGTTGTTGTTGCTGCTCATACAGTTTCTGCGCGTACGGAGCCGGCACTTCGGGCGTGGCCGGAAGTCCGTGCGACGGCATCTGCGGCGCGCTGGTCGATGCCAAAATGTCCTGAAAGTTCATCTTTCGCCGCCGCGCGTCTGCAAACTGGCCCATGTCGAGCGTGTGCGAGCGCGAGTCGCGCGCTTGGCCCAAGGGCGGGCCCGGGCGGCCTCCGGGCATCGGCCGACCCGTGAGCGACGGCAGGCCCGACGCCGAGCTGTTGCTGCCCCCGGGCGCGCCGACGGGTGTCGGGATCGTCGGGATCGGCACACTGGCCGAGCCGGAGCTCTGTGCGTACTGGGCGCTGTTGATGGACATCGTGCGCATCGGGCGCGCGGCCTCGGTGTCGTAGCCGCCTTGGTGCGGAGGCGGCGGGTACACGCCGCTACTGCCAGGGTATCCGGATCCAGGCGGCGGGATGCCACCACTACGGAAACTGTCGCTGCTACCGCGACGTACACCGGGCGGCGGCGGGAACTGCGGGTTGCCGGCGCCCGGGATCGATGAGCGCGCGGTCGGGCGCGGCGGGAACATGGGGTTGCCGTGCGCCGGGATCGAGCGGCGCTCGCCGTACGCCGGCGGTGGCGGGTACAGCGGGTTGTCGCGCGACGGGATCGAGCGGTACGCTGGGTGGCCGTGCTATTTTGCCAGACACAAAAGGAGGTTAGTGGTCTCGACAAAGGCGAGGTATTGGGAGAACCAACGACGCACCGGCATGGTCGCCTGCGGGGGCTGTGCGGTCTGCTGCTGCTGTTGCGGCGGCGGCGGCGGCTGGAGCAACGCGCCGTGGCGGCCGACGTTGGTCTTGAACCACAGCTCGATCTGCTGGACGTCCAGACCGGTGTCGCGCGAGAGCTGGAGCTTGTCCGCGTCCGCGGGCGTTGGGTATTCCATGTGCGCGTGGGCCGCGACCCATTCGTGGAGGATCTGCACGCACCGCGGCGAGAGCGCCGCGCCGCGGCGGAACCGCTTGTCAGCGTGGCCGTCCCCACCGCCTTCCATACCTTCGGGCGCCATCTCGTGGACGCGCTTGCGGATGCGCATGGCGTCAATGTAGTCGTCCATGTCGTGGCGTGTAGCCGACTCCGAGACCGACCGCACGACGCGCGGTGGGTACGCATGGGCCATCGGCGGCGCGGGGTACACGCCCTGCTGCTGCGGGTGCTGTGGATGCTGTGGGTGCTGTGGGTGCTGTGGGTGCGGCGGCGCCATGGGCACCGAGCCGTCGTACGCGTGCGCATGGGCGTACCCCATGGGGTCGCGCGGGTGCGGCGGCGCGCCCAGGCTGCCAGCGTCAAACGAGTGGCGGATCGCCGGACGCGGCGGGTACGCGCCGACGGCGACGCCGTCGCGGTAGGGCATGGCCGGCGCCATGGCAAACGGCGCGTTGGGTCCGCCGGGCACGCCGCCCGGGACGCCGCCGCGGGTCTTCTCATACTCCATCGCGGTCTGCAGCTGGCGCGAGTGCTCGCGGCGCATCATGGGCTTCCAGATGCGCTTGCGCGCGTTCGTGAACCAGTTCGTGAGCTGCTTCATGTTGATGCCCGTCTTCTTGAGCAGCATTTGCTTGTCCTGTCGGAGCATACCATTCGGTTAGACAGTCCCTGAAAGTACGGGCTAGGAGGCGTCTACAAGATGCACCTCGTCGGTCGGGTACGGGTGTTTCACGTGCTCTGGTGAGAGCATCCACCCCTTGAGGATCGCGACCGTGTGCGGCGGCAGCTCGCGGCGCGATTTCTTCGACGCCTTCTTATCGTCGTCATCGCCTGCGCCGCCTTTGTCGGTCGCGCTCGCCGACGACGCGGCCGACTTGGTCTTGCCGGTCTCTTCGTCGTCGTCGTCGTCGTCGTCGTCGTCGCCGTTCTCGTCGCTCTCGCTCTGCTGCTTGGGCGCCTCTTTCTTCGCGGGCTTGTTGCCGTTGGCCGGCGCGTTCTCGTCGCCAGTGCTCGGCGCTCGACGGTCCTCGCGCGCCGCAGCGGCCGCCATTTTGTGGAGTGCGTCCGCGGCGTGGGGGGTCTCGGCGTGCCGCGCCGACGCCGTCATCATCCTCTTCGGGTTGTTTACAGCTGTGTGACTCGGAAGAGAACGAGGGGGGAGGGGAGCGCGGAGGATCCGGAGGGGAGCGGACTCTCACGCGGCGCTGCTCTGTCTAGTGTGCGACCGTGGACAAGGACGCGACGTGACGCCACGAGCGGGTTCCACTGTCACTTGGTATCGTGTGGGACGGACGAGACGCCGAGGGGGTGGGGCGCCGCGTAGTCTAGTTGTGAGGACGGCGATGGAAGGTCAGATTGGCCTCCCTCGCTCTTTCAGTCGCTCGTTCTGGTCTCTTTGGAAACACACTCGTCTTCGCCTGCTGGTGGCCGGGGAAAGATCAATGCTTGCGGGAGGGAGGCTTCCGTCGGTCGGAACAAGAGGGTGGGCGAGGAGGAGGGGACGGAGGGAGGACGGCTTCTCTCTCACACACTTTCTGTTTGGAGGAGCGAGGCGGCTGGAGACGGTGACGCTGACCTGCTGGTGGTGATCTGAGCCACCGACTCAGACGCAGAAGAAAGCCTCAGCGACACCCAATCAGCGCGCGATCGCACCTGTCACCAAATGTCAACCGTGTCACCTCATATAACCGATACACCTGTACGATCTAATCCAACTCAGATGCGTCATCCAACAGTTAAGTTCGCGCTGAAAATGAATATCTTGCAAAGAGACAGTTGATGCCGGCCAGTCGTGACAGTCCAGCCAAACGAGGCTGTTTCGATTTTTTTTTCTTCTTTGTGTGTGGGGCCCACTGGGAAGTGAAGCCAATCGCGGTTAGGGCTTTCTCTCCACTCTCACAGGGCGACGTTGTCGAGGCCTCGGTGAACTGTGGACGAGGACAAGGAAAGAATCCGAGGAGAACAACGTGAGAACAAAACAAAAACGCCGCCTCTGTTCTCTCGTCGCTCCTCCTCGCTCCTCTTGCAGAGTGCCTCCCCTCCGCCAATTCTTCCACCCTCGCTAACATACACTGTACTCCGATTTGTCATGACGAAGTGGCAGCAACAAAGAGCGAGGCGTTCCGTCCATAGAGAGTCTGTCCAGATGAACCGACACCCTCCATGGCTTTATGGAGGGCCGCTTCGCCAGCTGCCATGGCGCTGGTCAGCCACGCACTTCAAGTGTGAGGACTTGACGCCTCTTGACCCTCGGGATCGTCGAGAGCCCACCGATCAAGTACTGTAGTACGCAGGAAGAATCTTCTCCTCCAACCCACCCACTGCCCCACTGCCTGCAAGCCTGCCACTCCATATCGTGAAGTCTCTGGCGGTGGATGCATCAGCATCGAATACAGTGTGGGGGAGAATCTCGCTGCTGATGGGCGGGCGATACAGAGACACCAGTGGCCCGGCCACTGGCTGCGATGTTCCCATCAATCGGATCTTCCCAACGTACCATCAGCCGAACCAGACCTGCCCGCTTCAACTTGCGCTTGCTCCTCGTTTGGGAGAATCGCCATGTGGACCACACTAGATTAGGTCCCAAACACTCCAGCCGCCAAGGCGTTGATCCGCTTGCATGTCCTTCGCGACCCCGGCCCGGATGGACCGTAGCGACGCGTGTCTGCATCCGTACCGCAAGCGCAAGTTCTTCTACGCGCTCGCGGATCTCTTCAAGGAGCCGCGGCCGGCGATCCGGCGGCTCGAAGACTTTTTCCCGGAGGCTGCGGTTGCCTCTGCCACAACCGATGCTGGACAGCAGCCGCCGCCGCCCGACCGCGCTGATGGGAGCATCGGATCGCTTGGCGGGAGCCGCGACGAGCAGGCGCACGCTACCATCAGCCAGCGCAGCAACGACACGTCGAAGCGACGTTCCTCCTCGTCGCAAGAGCCCGAGGAAGACTCGTTCGAGTACGTCGACTTTGACAAGTCGCGCGCGAGTCTGGACAGCTCGGCGTCGCTGCGAATGGGGGTTCACTCGCAGAGCTCGGTCCACGACTCGATGCAGGACAGTCTATTGTTTCTCCCGCCAGAGTTGCTGAACCAAGAAGCCAGTGTTTCTCTATCGGCGACGGCGACCGATGGCCCCCGGTTCTCCCAAGACCTTGGTGGTCCCTTGCAGCCCACGATTCTGAGTCTCGCGGTCAGCGAGCGTCGCACAGAGCTCGTGGACTACTACGATCTCGACCGCTATGGCGAAGCCGTACCATGCTGGGCGTACGACCACCAGTCCAGCTGTGCGCTCCACACGGAGCCGATCCGCCGGCCGATGGTGCTGTTCGGTCTGCAAGCGCTCGACGAGTTCATTTCAGCGTCACGAGCGGACAGCGCTCTCGTAGTGGCCTGTCGCCTCGCGCGTATGGTGTTGGCGTTCATGTGGGAGCAAGACGTGCGCAAAGTCGCAATCGACGGCGACATTGTGCTCGCGGACTATGTGTCGGAAAAGCGCAGTCTCCCTGGCGTTGCGCTCGATGTGTGGAAGATCATCGACTCGTGTTGGCGCACGCACAAGCAGCAGTTCCTGCATCACCAAGAATTGTATTTCGTCGAAGCGGACGCGACGCCACCGTCTGGTCGAGTCGAACAGTGGCGCCGCGTGCGCGACCTCCTCCAGGTCTACGCACTGCGCCCCGAGCTCGCGCGGCGTCTCGAAGCCGAGCTCCCGCCTGGCACGATCTATCTCGAGGCGATCCAGCCGCAAGTGTCTTTCCCGCGCGGCGCCGCCGCCCACGTCAAGGCTGTCCAGTTTGGACTGGCGTACCTACAGCACGTCCAGCACAAAGGCGGCAGCGCGGACGAGATGTGCCGTCCACGACGAGATCTCTTGAGCCAAAGCGACTGGAAGGTCGCGTTCAGCGCGATCGAGATCCATTTGAAAAAGTGGTCGCGCGACGTGCAGGTCTTTCCGTGCGGTGTGTTCCCGCGCGGCGCGGCGTTTGGCTCGGTCGTGGACGTGCTCGTGGGGCTGCCAGAGCATGGATTGCCGGAGGAGGCCGCGTCGCCGATCCATGCCGTGCTCAAAGTACTCTCAAATGCGAAGATCGTCGAGCAAGCGCAGGCGTATCTACTCTCTACGCACCGCGCGCTCGCGATGATCCCGTTCAAACAGGCCTCGCTCATCCTCGACGTCAAGGCCTACCGACGCCCGCAGAGCTGGTTTGCGTTGCTGTACTATACGGGGCCAGAGACCTTTACGCAGTCGTACTTTTCGAGGCTCCTGAAGCGGCCCCTCGCGGAACTCAGCGTGGTTGATTTCGACCACATCTACGAGTGTGTGATCGAGCAGCTCGGCCTCGAAGAAGTCGCATCGGTCGATAGTGAGAAGCATCTCTTCGATCTCATCAACACCGACTACATCCTGCCTTCTCAAAGGATGTGAAGCGAGATATCAGAGTTGTATTGACTGATCCACCCGCGCACTTTTGAAAACGTTAGCGACTGTGTGGTACGGACCGCGTTACTTGGGCGGCATGCGTAGAGCGCCGTCGAGGCGGATGGTCTCGCCGTTAATCATCTTGTTCTCGATGATCGATTGCACGAGCTGCGCGTACTCCTCGGGGCTGCCGAGGCGGCTCGGGAACGGCACGGTCGCGCCGAGCTGGTTCTGGACCTGCTCGGGGAGACCCGCGAGCAGCGGCGTGCGGAAGAGACCGGGCGCGATGGTGTTGACGCGGATGCCGTACGACGCGAGGTCGCGCGCGAGCGGCAGCGTCATGCCGACGATGGCGCCCTTGCTGGCGGCGTACGCGACCTGGCCGACCTGGCCCTCGTACGCGGCGATGCTGGCCGTGTTGATAATCACGCCGCGCTCGCCGCACTCGAGGCCTCGGGTCTTCGACATGCTGTACATCCGTAACTTAGTCCTCTATCCCAGAGTGCGTTATAAGACGATGTAACGTACCGTTCGGCCGCGAGGCGCGCAATGTTGAACGAGCCGACCGTGTTGACGGTCAGCGTCTGCTGGAACTGAAAGAGCCCGTGCGGGCCCTTCTTGCCGAGCGTCTTGATCGCGTAGGCGATGCCGGCGCAGTTGATCGCGACGTTCACGGGCTGACCGAACGACGACTCGGCGAGGTCCAGCGCGGCCGCGACCTCGTCCTCGTTCGTGACGTCCGTGGGCTGGAAGTGCGCGTTCGGGCCGAGCTCGCGCGCGACCTCGACACCTTCGCTCGTGGGCAAGTCGCACAGGATCACGCGCGCGCCCTGCTTGATGAAGCGGGTCGCCGTCGCCCGGCCGAGACCCGACGCTGCGCCGGTCACGATCGCCACACGGTTCGCCAGAGACATGTTTCTAGGGAGGTGTCTAAAAGGTCGAAGAGGGAGCGGGGGAAGCGCTCTTTGAAAAATGGCCCTTTCGAGTGGATTCGACGGCGCCGGTCCGTCGACGAGTGCCACCTGCCGTCAGCACTTGAAGTTCCGACAATCTCACCTTGTTTTGGAAGTATATTCTCCATCTCACCTTGATGATGAATATGCCACTAAATCGAGGTGGCATTAAATCTGCTCTTGTTGAACACACACGTGGACGGGTCAACAGCGCAATTTGGACGACAGGAAGATGACCGCGGACGCAGCGCCGCCGCCGCCTTCGTCGCTCCTACTGCGCGTGGCGCAGCACCTGGAGCTGCACGGTCTAAAGCGGGAAGGTACGCTGCTGCTCTGGCTCGTGGCACTCTTGGTCCGCTGGCTCGTGGGTCTCCACTCGTACTCGGGCGCGCGCACACCGCCCATGTTTGGCGACTACGAGGCGCAGCGCCACTGGATGGAGATCACGCTCCAGTTGCCCTTGTCCGACTGGTACTTCAACACGACACAGAACGACCTGCTGTACTGGGGGCTCGACTATCCGCCGCTCACGGCGTACGTGTCGTACGCATTCGGCACCGTCGCTGAGCTTATTCAGCCGCGGCTCGTGGAGCTCCACGCCTCGCGCGGCTTCGAGTCGCCGACTAGCAAGGTGTTGATGCGCGCGTCGGTCGTCGTATGCGACGTGGTCTTGTTCGTGCCCGCGATTCTATGGCTCGTGCGCCGCATGGGGCGCGCCAGTCAGTCGTGGAGCCAGAAGACAGTGATGGCGTTCATCGTTCTGCTACAGCCCGGTTTGCTGCTGATCGACCACGGCCACTTCCAGGTGAGTCACAATCGACACTCTTCGAGCTTAGGCATGCAGCCAGAATGCTCACATTCATTCTTTTCCATGCGCAGTACAACAACGTGTGTCTCGGCTTCACGGCGCTGGCGATCGCGCTGCTCTGGAAGGACCAAGAGTTCCTTGCGAGCGTTGCGTTCTCGCTGGCGCTCAACTTTAAGCAAATGGCCCTCTACTACGCGCCGGCGGTCGGCGTCTATCTGCTTTCCAAGTGCATGTACCGCAGCAACCCCGTTCTCCACGTGGCCAAGCTCGGCGTGGCGGTGGTGCTCACGTTTGGAGTGCTCTGGTATCCGTTCTGCGCGATCCCGCATGCCGGCGAAACGTGCCTCTCATCCGTTGGCCAAGGTACCACAAGCTTGTGTCCACTCCTGTGTCGTCGTCGACTGTAACTGTCGTGTGTGTGTGTGTGCCTACTGTAGTTGTTCACCGCATCTTCCCGTTCGCGCGCGGTCTCTTTGAAGACAAAGTTGCCAATGTGTGGTGCGTGCTAGATCTCGTGGTGAAGCTCAAGCAGCGCGTCGCACCGGCGTTGCAAATGCGCCTGTGGTACGTCCGCTCGACGGAGATGCTTGTGCGGACAGTGCATTCGTCTAAACGGAGACCGTCGTGATGTCGCTGGCAGCACCATCGCGACGTTTGTCGGCTTCCTCCCATCGATTGTGGAGCTGCTGCGTCGAAAGCCCACGCGGTTCCGCTTCTTGTTGGCGCTGGCCAACAGCTCGCTGTCGTTTTTCCTTTTCTCCTTCCAAGGTACGGACGACGTGGTCTCGGATTGAGGGAACACTGCGGCTCACGTTGTACTCGTGGAAACACATAGTGCACGAGAAGACGATTCTGCTACCGCTGCTGCCGATCTCGCTGCTTTACGCGCAGACGCCGCTCCTTTCGACCTGGTTCAGTGTCATCTCCACGTTCAGGTGCGTGTCTACGAGGCTGCCCCGTGTGTATATGGTTCCAACTCAGCGGCCTCTGCAGCATGTATTTCTTGCTGAAGAAGGACGGCCTCGTCATCTCGTACATGGTCCTTCAAGCGCTGTTCTTCGCGGCGGCTGTGCGCCCAGCGCTCTCTGCTTCGGCGCCAAGCACCAGCTACATCGCTCCAGGCCATGATGCTCATCGTCGACCGTCCACTGCCCTGCAGTACTACGTCATGGTACGTCCACTTGCGTTCAAATGTTCCCGCTGGTGTGGTGATACTCATGCGCGTTCTTGTAGCTCTCGACTGTCGGTGCGATCGCGATCCACATCGCGCAGGCGGCCATCGCAGCGCCTGCTCGGTACCCACATATCTTTGACTACCTGTTCGCCGCGTATTCGTGCGGGCACTTTGTGCTTGCGCTTGCCTACTGCACGTACTGGCAATGGACGACAGTGGACAGTGAGGACGACAGCGAGTCACCCAACCTCAAGCAGAAACGCGATTAGGCCCGAGTGCCGTCCTTTGGCTTTTTTGTCGTGTGACTACAGTAGTTCTTGAGGAGAATAGAAAAAAAACGCCCTTCCCTCACAATCGCCCTAACGCTCCGCTTCCCTTGCTCATTTGCTCGACTGGACGAACTTGAGCTCCTTCTTGAGCCGAGCCTTCTCGTCCTTGTACGCCTGGGCCTGTGACACACGCACCCGTCGTCAGTGATTCGGAACAGCAGAGACCTTTCGCGAACGTGGGTCCCTTACCATTTGACGGTCTTCCTCGGTCAGCGGCTTGCGCGCCTTCTTCAAGTCGGCGAGGAATGCGGCCTCGTTCTCGCGCGCTTCCACGAGCAGCTTCTCAATGGACACCGTCATCTCCTCCTTCGACACGTCGCCGCGCGGCACCGGAAGGTCGTCTAGAAGCAGATAGATACAGTATCGGTTAGACCGGTACTATTCGCCATGAACACCTCTCTCTCTCTCTCTGTACAGACTCCATACCTGTCAGCGACGGCGGCGCAACGTCGTCCGCGTCACTATTGCTAGTATCGAAGCGGCATGTCATACGGTTAGTCCATACTACTACAAAATACCCCAATGGGACCGGCAAAGGCCACCCCAAACGTACGCGACTTCTTCCTGCTGCTTGTTCTTCTGCGCGTCCTTGGCGACATAGCCGCCGGCCTGCTGCGCGCGCCACTTCTCGTACTCTTCGAGGCTCATGCCGTGGCCCTTGGGCTCCTGGATCGGCAAAAACTTCTTCACTGGCGCGGGCAGCACGTCCGGGTCGTAGTACACGTACGCAACGCCACTATGTAGTATCACACAATCCTCATTAGACCCCCCAACGGAATAGAATTTGGCTGCAGAGCGTACCCGACGAGCGCGCCGAGGCCCAGCAGCGTGATGGCCGCCGAGTTGTCGCGGCCGCCGCCGGCACCGGGCGGCGCGTAGCTGCTGAAGCGCCGGGCCAATCGAGCCTGTCGCAAAAGTCGTCCCTGTGATAGAAGATAGACCGCGCCACCGTCAGCCGTATAGATCCATCCCTGTAGGTCCATCCATATCCACCGAGCACGCGCTCGCACCCGCATCTTTCCTTGTTGATCGAGAAACAAAAAAATCCCAGCGGCGCACAGAAGTGCATCACCATCTTGACACACTATACTAGGAGCTATGCATCCGTTAAAGTAGGATAGACTAGGACAATACTTCCCAATGTAGTGTTTGAGCAAACCGGTTTAGGGTATTCTCGATCCTTCAATCAGATCGCCCAGTCAGCGTGGTGTGTGTGTGTGTGTCTGGCGGACATGGGATTCATCCGCCGGTGCTGCCACTGATGCTGCTGGGCCGTCTCGCCTCTCGCGCCGCCACTCTCCAACGCCGCTCGTTCGCGCACAGCCACATTCACCATCACCAGTCACGCACCATGAGCGCTGCCTCCACCACCACGTTCAAGATCGCGCTCTGCCAGATCCTCGTGGGCGACGACAAGGCCAAGAACATCGCGACGGCCAAGGAGGTCGTGGCCGAGGCCGCGGCCAACGGCGCGCAGGTCGTGTCGCTGCCCGAGTGCTGGAACTCGCCGTACGCGACGTCGTCGTTCCCGCAGTACGCCGAGGAGATCCCGGCCACCAAGGCCCAGCTAAACGCCGACAGCCACCCGTCGACGCTAGCGCTCTCCAAGCTCGCCGAGGAGCTCAAGATCTACCTCGTTGGCGGCTCGATCCCGGAGAAGGACAGCGACGCCGTGTTCAACACGAGCGTCGTCTTCTCGCCCGAGGGCGAGATCCTCGCCAAGCACCGCAAGGTGCACCTCTTCGACATTGACGTGCCCGGCCGCATCACGTTCAAGGAGTCGGACACGCTCTCGGCCGGCAACTCGGTCACGGTCTTTGACACGCCGTACTGCAAGATCGGCGTCGGCATTTGCTACGACATTCGCTTCCCGGAGCTCTCGATGCTCATGAGCCGCCAGGGCGCCAAGCTGCTCATGTTCCCCGGTGCGTTCAACCTCACCACGGGTCCAGCCCATTGGGAGCTGCTCCAGAAGGGTCGTGCCGTCGACAACCAGCTCTATGTTGCGGCGGCTTCACCCGCGCGTGGCCCGGAAGGCGGCTACCAGGCCTGGGGCCACTCGACCGTGATCTCGCCGTGGGGCGAGGTCGTGGCGACGTGCGGCCACACCGAGGCGATCGTGTACGCCGACATTGACCTCGAGAAGGTCGACGAGATGCGCCGCAACATCCCGACGTCGGTGCAGACCCGCACGGACCTGTACGAGCTCGTGAAGAAGAACTAGATGTGTGCGGTTTCCATTTTGTCCAGGGCTAGTTCGTTCGCTTCTGCACGTACTGTGGCGCGCTCATGTGAATCGAATGGACAAAATGACGATGTTGACACATGTACGTGGTCTATTTCTTGAACCGATCCAGCCAGGCCATCTCCTGGTCGAACAACGCGCGCGACTCCTCGCTCTTGGGCTGTTTGTATCGCTTGAACTGGATGATGGGCGAGTACTGTCCAACAAGAGCAAAACACGGTCAGCCTCGTCCTCATCTCCTTTCCGTTACATACCATGTCACATGAACGTACTTTGATGTTGAGGTGGCGCGTGACGGCTATGCGGATAAACTTTTCCAGCTTCTCGAGACGCTTCTGGACGCCCTCGACTTTTTTCTTGGCGATGGTCTGGTTCTCCGAGTTGTGGCGCGCCGGGTCCCAGAACAGAATGACTCGCCGCAGGTCCGGTGACACGCTCGCCTCCACGAGGTACGCAAACACGTCCGTCTCCAGCACGTCCGAGTCCTCCAGCAAGAGGTTCTGGACAAAGCCCAGCACCGTCAGCTCCACGCGCTCCTGGCGGTGCGAGATGCGCTCCGGATCAAACTTCTTGACTTTCTTCTCGAGCGGGGCCGCGATCTTGGTCTCTGTACAGAAAGTGTCGAAAGGTTACTCGGTGATTCCGTGGCGCCTACAAGTACGCGTGGTTACGTACTCGGCACGGGCATCCCTTCGAGGTTCTTGCCGCCGCGTGGCTTCATGGCGTCGAAATCGTTCAGGACCTTGAGCAGTCGCTTCTTGGGGATTCGCTCGGCGCGGTCCACTTCTTCCTCATCGTCCACGCCATCTTCGGTTTCGTTAACGGACTCCATCATCGAAGCTTCCACGTCCTCCTCGCGCACCAAGCGACGGCCGAAATCCTTCGAGCCTAGCGTGAAGAGCTCTTCGACACCTTCTAGGAACTCCTGGGTCTCCTTGTCGTCGAGCACGTCGTCGGTATCCTCGTCGTCGTGCTCCTCACCAGCCTTCGCGAGCAAGTTCGGGTTCTCCTCGAGCTCGTCCTGCGTGAAGAACGTCGCCTTCTTCTTGCTCTTGCCACGGCCCGCGCTGGCCTCCTCATCTTCGTCGTCATCATCATCTTCGTCATCACGGCCCTATCGTAAATGTAGCCCCACACCATCAGCCCTGCATGTCCAAAAGGGAGTTGAGCTTCCATTCACGCACCCCAAACGGACTGGGCATGGGCTTGGCCGACGCGGCGCGCGCTACACGTCCACCGCGACGGCTCTGCCGGGCCAGTGCGATCGACGAAACGTGGAAAGTACGCGCTGTGAGCTGGTGCGGCGCCAACACGGCGCGTCGCGTGGCACGCAGGAGCACCGCGCGCAGGCCCATTGCCGTTGCCATGGTCGAAGGATGTTGCAGCTCTTCGAACCACCCACGCGGATTCGTCCCAAGTCAAATCTACTGCGACAGGTTATTACACACTAGGCGAACCTAGATGTCATTATTATGAGGTATACACAAACTAGAGAAACTGAAGCTGGAAAGACAACGCGTGGCGGCGCCAATCAAACGCCAGTGCGGAGAAAAAGCCGTTGCCTTCTATCTTCAAGTTCAGCATCCTCCTGAATACTTCTGCAAATGACTTCATTGGTCAAATTCACCCATTACGTAATCCCGCCAGAACCTAGAGTGACTGTCACTCTGGTTCGTTCTGCGCGCCCCCACGTTGGACTTGGGTTTCCTTCCCTTTGGGTATGCGCCAGTCGCACCAACATTGGTCCAGGAATCCAACACTTACGAAACGAACCAACGGCAACGAGGCAGGAAGCAGGCGAAGGCAACATGACGTCCCACGAGCTGCGCGACGTGGCCGCTTCGGCGGCCTCACGCCGGCGCTCGTTCGTGGACGGCGTGTGTGTCTCTGAAGACGAAGACGTGCCGTCCCTCAGCTCCTCGCAGCGCCCCCACGACGACGAGAACGTCGTGTTCCTCATTATCCCCAAGCTCACGGGTGACGCCGACGCGGCACTCGTGCTGCGCGCGCTCCGTTCGGCCCCTGGCGTGAGTGATGCGCGTTTAGACCTCCACGAGAAGCTCGTGCGCATCGAGCTGCACAGCCGCGCCGAAGTGCGCCACGAAGCCGAGCTCGCCGAGGTCGTGCGACGAGCCACGCCCACAGCCACGTCACTCACAGCGTACCCCGTGTGGCAGCACTTGGACCGCGTGATCAAGCTCAAGATCGACGGCATGCGCTGCATGACCAACTGCGGCGCGCAGGTGATCCGCGCGCTCGAGCAGTTCCCAGGCGTGCTCCACATCCACATTGACTCCAAGTCCAAGGAAGCCAGTGTTACGCTCGCCAAGGGCTGCACGGCGACCGAAGTCGACCTCATCAAGTGCGTGCGCGCCGCAAACCCGCGCTTCGACGCGTTCGTGGCCAAGGAAAACCCCCACAAGCGCGAGCACTCGAACAGTCTGCCCGGCGCCGTGCTGCTCCGCATCGAAGGCATGAGCTGCGACGCGACGTGTGCGCGCAAAATCGAAACCGAGCTGAACGCCGCCGAGGGCGTGATCGAATCCAAGGTCGACTTTGACAGCAAGCGCGCGACCATTTTCCTCGAGCCGGACTGCGCGCTGACCGAGCCGGACCTCGTCGAGATCATCTCGAGCGTGTGCACGACGTGTCACGCGTCCATTTACCAGCCGTTCAGCGGTTCGCGCGAAGTGCTATTGACCGTAGACGGCATGAGCTGTGCGGCCAACTGCGCCAAGAAAGTGCAGGCGGCGCTCCAGGACGCGTCCGGCGTCCTGAAGGCCTCGGTCGATTTCAAGAACAAGCTCGCCCATGTGTACTTGGAGCCGGGCAGCCGCCTCAACGAGTCGGACCTCGTGGCGATCGTCGAGTCGGCCGGCGTCAAGTTCTCAGCGTCGATCTACCAGCCGTCGGCCGAGCCGCGATCGGTGCTGCTGCAAGTCAACGGCATGAGCTGCGCCAAGAACTGCGCGCGCAAGGTCCAGACGGCGCTCAGCAACGTGGCGGGTGTGTCCAGCGCCGTTGTGGACTTTCCTACAAAGCTCGCGGCAGTCAACCTCGAGGCGGGCAGCCGCCTCACGGACGCTGATCTTGTGGAAGCTGTCCAGTCTGCTGGCGCCAAGTTCAGCGCGACGATCGTGCCCTCGACTCGCCAGGTCACGCTGGAAGTGTCTGGCATGAGCTGTGCCAAGAACTGCGCCCGTAAGGTGCAGACTGCTCTTCGCGAGGCCGATGGAATCGTGAGCGCAGATGTGGACTTTCTGACCAAGCTCGCTCACGTGGAAGTGGACGGCAACAGCAACCTATCGGACGAAGATTTGATTACGGTTGTGAAGAAGGCTGGCGCGAAATTCGGCGCTAAGATAACGCATTCGTTGTCGGAGCCGAAGCCACCCGCCGTCGTGGAAGTCAAGCCAAAGCCGGTCGCGATCATCGCACCGTCGTCGCCAAAGAAGGTAGCCAAGACGAAGCAAGGCTCCTGTTGCTCCACGTCAGTCGACACAGCAGACTCGGTTGCCATCAGTGTGAATGGCGCATCGAAAGACGACATCGGCGAGGCGTCGCTTCTGATTGGTGGAATGACATGTAACTCGTGCGCTAACTCGGTGGAAGGTGCGCTCAAGTTGATCCCCGGCGTCAAGTCGGCCGTCGTGAACTTTGCGACGGAGAAAGCGACGGTACGATTCGATCGGGACGTCGTGGGCATTCGTACGCTGATCGAGAATGTTGAGATGATCGGATACGACGCCTCGTTTGTGACGCAAGACGACGCGCAGAAGGCCTTGGGTGACCAACGTGCGAAGGAAATCCAGCGGTACCACAACGACTTTTTCATTGCGGTACTGTTCACGTTCCCAATCATGATAATCATGATGGTGCTTGGGAACATTGAGGCCATCAACTCGGGCCTCATGACGCACGTCTACCGCGGCATCACGTGGATGTCACTGATCGTGTTCATCCTCACGACCCCCGTGCAGTTCTACTCGGCTCGTCGCTTCCACGTGGATGCCTGGAAGGGCCTCCAGAACCGCATGCTCGGTATGTCGTTCCTCGTGTCCATGGGATCAAACGCCTCGTACTTCTACGGCGTGTTCAGTCTCAT
Source organism: Pythium biforme (assembly GCA_023337735.1). Lineage (NCBI taxonomy): Eukaryota > Oomycota > Peronosporomycetes > Pythiales > Pythiaceae > Pythium > Pythium biforme. Next base: position 18,279 of record JAADXJ010000449.1, read on the forward strand.
TCGCAGCATCGTGCTGAGCGACTCGAGCGTCTCGAACCCCGACATGTTCATGACCGCCGCCATGTTGATCTCGTTCGTCGTCTTGGGCAAGTACCTCGAGGCGATTGCCAAGGGTAAGACGTCCGAGGCTCTCGGGAAGTTGCTGGAGCTACAAGCCAAGTCGGCGAACGTGCTCATCTACGACGCCTCCGGCTCGAAGGTCATCGAAGAGAAGGTGGTCCCGATCGATCTCGTGCAGCGTGGCGACGTCTTGAAGGTTGTGCGCGGATCGTCGATCCCGGCCGACGGTGTCGTCGTGTACGGCGAAGGCCGCATTGATGAAGCGATGCTCACTGGCGAATCCAAGACCATCAAGAAGTCTGTGGGTGACAAAGTCATGGGTGCGACGGTGAGCGTCGACGGCCTCTTCCACATGAAGGTCACTGGGATCGGCAGCGATACCGCGTTGAGCCAGATCATTCGATTGGTCGAAGATGCCCAGACGTCCAAGGCGCCGATCCAGGCATACGCCGACTACGTCGCGTCCGTGTTCGTTCCAACTGTGCTAGTGCTCTCGTTCCTCACCTTTTTGGTATGGTACGTCCTGTGCGTCGCGGAGGCGATCCCTGCGAGCTGGATTCCTTCGACGGATAGCCGCTTCGTGTTCGCGTTCAACTTTGGCATCGCGACGCTCGTGGTGGCGTGTCCGTGTGCGCTTGGACTAGCCACGCCCACCGCTGTCATGGTCGGAACGGGCGTCGGTGCCGAACACGGCGTGCTCATCAAGGGCGGCGAGCCGCTGGAGGTTGCCCACGGTGTCAATACCATTCTCTTCGACAAGACTGGCACCTTGACGCTTGGCGCCCCGGTCGTGACCGACATGGTCGTGCTCAACAGCGGCGTGAGCTCCAAGGAGCTGATCTACTTGGCTGGCTCGGCCGAATTGAACAGTGAGCACCCACTGAGCAAGGCCATCATCGACTATGCCAAGTTCATTTGCCCATCGCTGGAGCAGCCCGTGGACTTTACGGGCGTGTCCGGCCGCGGCATTACGTGCACGGTCGATGGCAAGCAGATCGTGATCGGCAACCGCGAGTGGATGGTCGACAACGGCCTCCAACGACTGGACAGCATCGTCGCGCACCAGGCCACGGTCACGTTCCAGAACGCTGGCAAGACGTCCATCTATATGGGCGTCGATGGCGAGCTGGCGGCCGTGTTTGGCGTCGCCGACGCGCCTCGTCCCGAGGCTGTGCGCACGATCCGCAAGCTCCAGCAGATGGGGCTTGAGGTGTGGATGGTCACGGGCGACAACCGCCGCACTGCGATCACGATCGCCGACCAGCTCGGCATCAGCCGCCGCAACGTCATGGCCGAAGTCATCCCGTCGGAAAAGTCCAACAAGGTCAAGCAGCTGCAGAGCACGGGCCGCATCGTCGCCATGGTCGGCGACGGCATCAACGACTCGCCGGCGCTGGCGCAGGCCAACTTGGGCATCGCGATCGGCGCCGGCACGGAGATCGCCGTCGAGACCGCCAACATGGTGCTCATGAAGTCGAGCCTCTGGGACGTGATCACGGCGCTCGACCTCTCGCGCACGATCTTCAACCGCATCCGCATCAACTACGTCTGGGCGTTGGGCTACAACTGCCTGCTCGTGCCGCTCTCGGCAGGCGTGCTGTACCCGTGGGGCATCAGCATCCCGCCCATGTTTGCCGGCGCCGCCATGGCCGTGTCCTCGGTCTCAGTCGTCACGTCGTCGCTGCTGCTGCGCTACTACTCGCCGCCCGTGCTGCCGCAAGTGTACTCGGTCAACGAGAGCAAGTCGGTCCTCTTCCGCAAGCCCTCGGAGGCCACGCCGCTGCTCGTGTCCAGCAGCATGGAGTGATCACCCTCTTTCTTCCCGCACACACTCACCAACTCGAGCACTCTTAGGTTAGCCATGTCCATTTGTTTTCAAAACACGAAAAGCACCATATTGCCCTGCATCCCCTCCACATTCGGCTCGTCATTCGTTCATCTTGGCGTCCTCATGCGTGCGCACCGAGCAAATCGGAGCCGCCAGCCACGACATCGTGGCCTCGTTGACGACCGAGTCACTGCCAGCCATCGACGAAGGCTGCTGGAATATGCGTTTTTGCTTATGATGAGCTAACTGCCTCGGACAGGTCATTCTTCACAGAAACCCCGAACATTCTCTGTTGCATGCGGCCAAGCGCGCCGCTGTTCGGCCTGTCGGCCTGCTCATACTCGATGCGGTGCTCTCCGACATGCATACACCGCCATCTGCGTAGATCGGTGGCGATCGCGAGCTCTGGGGTCCGGCGTCCTGGATGCCCATGCGCTGCAGCGTTCACAAGCGCTTGATTGCAGCCTTGTTCGACGAGCGTGTCGTCGTCGTGGTGAACCTCGAGCCCTGACAATGCCACACCGACCGGTGGCATGGAGGCCCAGCTCGCGCACACGCACACGCACACGCACTGCTCGTCCGCCAATCTCAAAGTGCTGTGCCCGCACAGCGTTGAATGCAATGCATCGAGACCAGGACGCACGAACGTGCCACAGTACCTCACTGTGACGTGCGCGTTGCCGTTTTCCAGCGGGCCGGGTCGTGTCCTCGTACCACGCACGCACCAGGCGAGCGTAGAATGTCTCCCACGCACGATCAGCCGACGCGCGCTCCCAGCACCACACACGCCCCGCTGGATTCGACTGGCGACACCAAGCCTTCTCAGTCACGAACGTCGATCTGCCACACGCGCTTGCCGTGTGGATGTTCGAGTGGTTGCCCATCGCCAACTCGGTCCAGCGGCGAAGGAACTGATCTCGCCAATCCGCCATGGCGCTCGTCCGGACTGTTCGCTACTGAAGGTCGCTTTGGACGCGGTCCACTGCATAATGCACGCGAGCGAGACGCGTCCTGCGCGATATTCTCTCGCAAACTTAGAGCACGATAGTTTGCTCGAGGGGCGAAGCGACATTATGAATTTGTTTTGGGGACTCACACGTTCTATGTGGCCGACGGGTGTTGGCGGATTCCAATTCCAACAGCGACGTGTTGAAGTCAAAGCGACAGCACTGCGACGGAATGGGCCGAGTCGTCCGCTGGATCGTGGGCACATCGGGTCGCTCGTGGGTGGTGCTTGAGGTCTGCACGAGGTCCTTGCGTTTGTTGGTAAGGTACAAGTCGGGAAACGGGAAACGTGTCATGGTCCTGCGAGTGGGCGTTGCTGGGCGACGGCACCACAGGTGGGAGCACGACGCCGTGGGTGGTGAACCTGTGGGTAGTTACTGCTGGAGGTATCCTAACCTGCGTCGGCGGCCTAGGTGCTTTCCA
>JAADXJ010000450.1:0-21581 GCA_023337735.1 Pythium biforme
ACTCTTGCTCGATCGCTCGTTTGCGTTCTCGCTCGAGTGCTGGGACGCGTTCGCGCTCTTGCTCGATCGCTCGTTCGCGTTCTTGCTCGAGAGCGAGCGCGCGCTGCCGCTCCTATTCGCGCTTGAGTTCATTCTCTTGCTGAACTTGCAGTTGGCGCTGGTGGCGGGCGATGCGCGTGCGGCGCTCGAGCAGCGCGTCAGTTGCCATGCGTTTCGAATGGAGAACTTCGAGAAACGCGTCCATCTTGGTCTTGATGTCGTGAGTGAGTCCGCAGCCACGCACGTTCGCGTCGGCCAGAAACAGCGCCAGCTCGCGATTGAGTTGCGCCGCAGTGGACTCGATTTGGGCCAACGTCTGCGCATCCTCGTCGGTCCACTTCTCTGGATCTCTCTCGGCCGTGGAAACGGACGTGGCCGTAGCATACGATGGCGACATCTTCACGGTGCGTTCATCACGTGCCCGTTCGATCCTCTTCATCGTTCCTGCTGGCGAGGTGCTGCCCAAGCCAGCGTGAGATGCGACGCCATCGGCCTCGGTGCGCACGTTGCTCTACTGTGTATGTATGTTCGACACGATGAATCGTTACACCACATTCCGATCGCGAGGTACCATCAGGTTTGATGCCAAGTACGGACCTGTTGTCTCCACATCCGCTGCAGCCACATGCGTGTGGTTTGGCGCCAGTAAGAACTCGCTCCCCCCAGCGACGCAGAGCGTGCTGTCGGCTTCGCATCCTTGCGCACGTTGGGTCTCTCGATCGAGCTCCATCGCTGCATCTTCCTCAAGTTGCTGTCGGGGTTGATGTTCGACTCGCGCACGACGCGACAACAAGCTTCCACTGCTCGCCGAGAACAAACCGACTCGTGTCTTGCTCGGTCCAGATATCTTTTCGTAGGTCCTACAACCTCGTGCGAAGTATAGCGGCCACAAACTCGCGATCGATCTTGCAATACGTTCTCGAGGCTTCGCCAAAGCAGTTGTTCGTCTAGCTCTGTCCACTCGTCGCGATGTGTCCCATCATCCTCGCCCTCGGGCGGGCAAGCGAACAATAGGGCGAGGCGTAGAGTTGTGTGCGTGTCGTCGGCCATGATAGATTGACTGCTCTCGAATGTGCGAGTGGGAAAGGGCGTTCTTTGGATCCGCGAGAAAACGTTGTAGGAGTTTTTCTGAAAGAAAGTGAGATTGAGATGTACCGACCCTATGAGGGGGGCGTCTTCTTGTCGCTGTGAACATGCTACTCTCGAAAAAGTTGTCGAGTCGGCGCCGCCATGAACTGCAAATAAATCCCCACAGCGCATTCAGATTGATGCATTCCGAACTTGCGTATTCGGGCAGTTGGGCTCCGCCTGCTCTCAATGTCATCCAGAAAACCTTCATGGAATATCATACAAGCCCTCCGTTGAGTACAGTGTAGTGGATCTGGAATTTCCCACAAGCTCTCCGGTGAATAGTGAATCTGGAACCTGCTCGAGATGATGACCGACACCGTGATTTCGAGTTACTTGATTTGCGCACCTACTAGTATACCTGAGCGTATTTTAATGCGAACATTACGAAAGGTTGAGTATTGTCCGTTAAAATCTATCTTTTGACGTGCGCTCATATCATTCCAGCACAACGCAAATCTTACGTCTTCTTGCCCCCATCGCGTACAACATACGCTTGAATGTTCTCTCGAGGCTGCCACAAAGCGTACGTTTGAAGTACTGCACCGGCAGCTGTGGCAGCCTTTGTCATCGCTTCAGAGAAGGACGTATCCTTCTGAGCTGTGCGAGGCTCCTCCCTGTGGTACGCCATGAATGCGTAGACAGCCGAGACCACAAGACGACAAAACTGCGACGACGAAGAGAAAAAGAGCCCAAGCGATTCCTACAACCATCGTAGTGTTAGTCGTGTTGTCAGGCAGTGAGCGTGTACCTGTAAGACTCGTTCACACAAGCTGGAATCGTCTTCAAAAACCCCTCACAGCGGCCAGGAACCCACTCTTCGGTAAAGCATCCTTGGGGTTAGATTCATGCGGCACCAAATTCAATAGTACACGAGCACATAGAGGAGACTTACCGATTGCCCACGGTTGGTCATCATCAGGTCTTGTACTGCCGTTGTCAGGCACACTACGACCAGCGTTCGCATGTCTGCGAGACGTATGCCAGCAAGCGACCTCGACTCACACATTGTCGAGATTCTTCAAAGGTTTTCCCATCGTATCCCGGATTTCAGCCTGTACACCATAGAGTGTGCAGGGTGCAGGAAGTTGCCGCGAGATCAACTTTGCCGCCCCAACTTCCGCCGGGAGTGATGGTTGGCAATTTCGTGACACAGCGAAACAATCGAAATAAGGTCCATTGGGACCTTGCACCGCAAAACCGGTAAGTATCGTATAATGCTGTGCTATTGGATGAAAACAATAACAACGTAGGATTGGTCAAAACAAAGCAGCTGTCGAACCGCGGTCCCAATTGACCAACACTCTTTCCAACATTGCAGACGAAGCACCACGCCGTGCAGCACCGCACACAGTGTTTAAAACATGCACGCATATAGGCGCAACGTGCATCATCTATGTTTTAAACATAGCGAACCGTCCGGCTCCTCTTCACTTCGTTGCCGTGAACCGCCCATCGAAGCTGAACCGTGCGGCACCACCGATCTGGCGACTGCGACCCGTGGACCCGTTGGATCGGGATGTTGAATCCGTCCGACGGACAGCACCACCGACGTGCGGTGCCGCGCGGTTTCGTTGGCACATTCCAACGTGTCTCTCACCACCCAAGCCCCCCTCTTCCCCCTCCCCGTTCTCCATGAGCGAAGCCGCCGAGAAGAAGCAGAAGCTGTCGCACGGCGCGCCGCTGCTGCGCTTCTACCGCACGCCGGCGTTCACGGCCCACGCGACGCACGCGCTCTCCAGCGCGCTGGCCAAGCAGCTCCGCGCCGCAGGCGTGGTTGTGCAGGATGTGGTCACCGAGTACTGCTTCTACGTCGAGACCCGCGAGCAGGCGCCCAAGGGCAGCGGCGTGTACGCGACGCTGACCAAGGACGAGCAGGACACGCTCCACTGGCTGCTCAGCGAGACGTTCGAGCCGCAGCAGACGCGCCAGGACGCGTCGTTCCTGAGCGTGGACAAGGCGGCGTACATGGGCGACGGCGCGCAGTGGCTCGTCGAGGTCGGCCCGCGGCTCAACTTCTCGACGGCCTGGTCCAGTAACGCCGTCGCGATCTGCCAGGCCTGCGGCATCACGGCCGTCAAGCGCATTGAGCGCGCGACGCGCTACCTCGTGCGCTACACGGGCGAGCTCGCGCCGCTCGAGAAGGCGCTGCTCCTCCACGAGTGCGACCGCATGACCCAGCAGGTGTACGAGTCGCCGCTCGACAGCTTCTGGCACGGCAAGAGCGTCGCGCCGGTGCGCAAGATTCCGATCATGGAGCGCGGCATCGACGCGCTCAAGGAGATCAACGACGAGATCGGTCTGGGCTTTGACGACTGGGACCTCCAGTACTATCTCAAGCTCTTCAAGGAGAAGCTCCAGCGCGACCCGACCGACGTCGAGTGCTTCGACATGGGCCAGAGTAACTCGGAACACTCGCGCCACTGGTTCTTTGGCGGCAAGATCGTCGTCGACGGCGAGGAGAAGCCGCAGACTCTCTTCCAAATGGTCAAGTCAACGCTCACGGAAGAGGCCAAGACCAACTCGGTCATCGCGTTCCACGACAACTCGTCTGTGATCCAGGGTTCGGAGATCGTCACGCTCGCGCCGCAGGCCCCCGGTGGCCCCTCAGCGTACGTGGAGCAGGCGCTTGAGAGCCACGTGCTGCTGACGGCCGAGACCCACAACTTCCCATCGGGTGTCGCGCCGTTCCCCGGTGCCGAGACCGGTACTGGTGGCCGCATCCGTGACGTGCAGGCCACGGGTCGTGGCGCCCACGTCAACGCCGGCATCAGCGCCTACTCGGTCGGCAACTTGCTGCTCGACGACTACCCGCTGCCATGGGAAGACGCGAAGCTCCAGTACCCGTCGAACCTCGCGACGCCGCGCGACATTCTTGTGCAGGCCTCGAACGGCGCGTCCGAGTACGGCAACAAGTTTGGCGAGCCGGTCGTTTCGGGTTTTGCGCGTTCGTTTGGAATGGTGCTGCCCAACGGCGAGCGCCGCGAATACATCAAGCCTATCATGTTTTCGGCGGGTCTCGGCCAGTTGGATGGCCGCCACTGCGAGAAGGGCGACCCGGAAGTCAACATGTGGGTCGTCAAGGTCGGTGGCCCAGCGTACCGTATCGGTATGGGCGGAGGTGCCGCCTCGAGCCGTATCCAGGACGTCAAGGACGCCGCTCTCGACTTCAACGCCGTGCAGCGCGGTGACGCGGAGATGGAGAGCAAGATGAACAAGGTCATTCGCGCCTGCATCCAGCTCGGCGACAAGAACCCGATTGTGTCGATCCACGACCAGGGCGCGGGCGGCAACGGCAACGTGCTCAAGGAAATTGTCGAGGTCCCGCACGACAAGCAGACCACTGAGAACCGTGGTGGTGCGCGTTACGAAGTGCGCAAGCTTCTTGTCGGTGACGAGACGCTTTCGGTGCTCGAGATCTGGGGCGCCGAGTACCAGGAGAACAACGCGCTTCTGCTGCGTCCGGAGGACGCCAACCTCTTCCACAAGATCTGCGAGCGCGAGAACTGCCCATACTCGCTGCTCGGCCAAGTCACCGGTGATGGCAAGGTCGTGCTCCACGACGAGCAAGACGACTCGACGCCGTTCAACTTGGAGCTCGACCTCGTGCTCGGCAAGATGCCGCAGAAGACGTTCGTCGACAAGAAGGACGCCGAAGTGCTCAAACCCCTCGAGCTGCCGGCGGATATCACGGTACGTGATGCGCTGGACCGCGTCTTGCGATTGGTCTCGGTCGGTTCGAAGCGATTCCTGACCAACAAGGTCGATCGCAGTGTCAGCGGTCTCATTGCGCAGCAGCAGACGGTTGGTCCTCTGCAGCTGCCGTTGGCGAACGTTGGTGTCGTCGCGCAGACGCACTTTGCCTCGGAGGCCAGCAACGGCAAGGTCCCTGGCGTCGCCAGCGCTGTTGGTGAACAGCCGATCAAGGGTCTGATCAATGCGAGTGCCATGGCTCGTCTCAGTGTCGGCGAGTCGCTCACGAACCTCGTGTGGGCCTCGCTGTCGCGCCGTGGCCTTGCCGACACCAAGTGTTCGGCCAACTGGATGTGGGCCGCAAAGCTGCCTGGTGAGGCTGCTCGAATGTACGAGTGCTGCTCGGCCATGACGGTCTTCATGAAGGAAGTCGGCGTGGCGGTGGACGGTGGCAAGGACTCGCTCTCGATGGCCGCCAAGGTGAACAAGGAAGACGTGAAGGCTCCGGGTACGCTCGTGATCACGATGTACGCTGCTTGTGACGATGTCGAGAAGACGGTCACGCCTGACCTGAAGACCCACATTGCCGACACAGCGCTGTACTACGTCGACATCGGCAAGGGTGCGTACCGCCTCGGTGGTTCGGCGCTTGCGCAGGTGTACAACCAGATCGGCAACGTCTCGCCGGACGTGGAGGACGCGGCGCTCTTCAAGAACGCGTTCAACGCCACGCAGCAGGCAATCAAGAAGGACCTGATCCTGGCTGGTCACGATCGCAGCGACGGTGGTCTCGTTGTCTCGCTGTTGGAGATGGCGTTCGCCGGCAACTGCGGCATCGACGTCGACATTCCACACACCAGCACGGGCGAGCTCTCCACTAAGGAGGTGCTCAGCGTTTTGTTCGGCGAAGAGCTTGGTCTGGTCTTCCAGGTCGCCGCTGGCACGGCCGCGGCTGAATTTGAGGCCATCTTCGAGCAGCATGCCGTTCCTGTCGTCAAGCTCGGCAAGGTCGAAGCCAAGGGCGGTGACATCCAGATTGCTGTGAATGGCCAGAACGTGATCACGGACAAGACCGTCGACCTGCGTGATGTGTGGGAAGCGACGAGCTTCGAGCTCGAGAAGAAGCAGTGCAACCCGGAGTGCGTTGCCCAGGAGCAGAGCTCGCTGCGCACGCGTACGGGCCCGTCGTGGAACCTGACGTACGAGCCGCTCCCGACCCCCGAACGTCAGTTGAGTACGCGTAACCTCCACCGTGTGGCTGTCATCCGTGAGGAAGGCAGCAACGGCGAGCGCGAGATGCTGAGCGCTTTTCACGCGGCTGGCTTCGAGGTGTGGGACGTGATCATGTCGGACCTCGTCTCGAAGCGCTTCACGCTGGATGAGCGCTTCCGTGGTGTGGCGTTCGTTGGTGGCTTCTCGTTCGCCGACGTCATGGGTTCGGCCAAGGGTTGGGCCGGTGTCGTCAAGTTCCACTCGGACGTGCTCAAGCAGTTCTCGGCGTTCCGCGAGCGCAAGGACACGTTCAGTCTCGGTCTCTGCAACGGCTGTCAGCTCATGAGCCTGCTCGGCTGGGTCACGCCGTCGAACGCCAAGCAGCTCGAGGAGGAGACCAAGTCGTCGGCGACGCCGCGTTTTATCCACAACGCCTCGGGTCGCTACGAATCCCGCTTCGTGTCGGTCAAGATTGAGAAGTCGCCCGCCATGATGCTCAAGGGCATGGAAGGCAGCTCGATGGGTATCTGGGTCGCCCACGGCGAAGGCCGCGCGCACTTCACGCACCCGAAGGTGCTCCAGACCGTGCTCGACAAGAACCTCGCGCCCGTGCGCTTCGTAGACGACAACAACAACGTCACGGAGGAGTACCCGTTCAACCCGAACGGCTCGCCCAGCGGCATCGCCGGTCTCGTCTCGGAGGACGGCCGCCACCTGTGCATGATGCCGCACCCGGAGCGCGTGTTCCTCAAGTGGCAGTGGCCGTATTTGACGCCCAACTTTGCGAAGCTGCCCGCGAGCCCGTGGATCAAGCTCTTCCAGAATGCCAAGACCTTCTGTGAGGAGACCCAGTAAGCCACGATCAGCGATTGAGTCTCCATCCTCCCCACCAGAGCAAGCAAGTCCGTCCCACACGACCAAAAGATGCCGATTGCACGTCCATCTATCGATCCATTCCTCCCAGCACACCACAAGACGAACCAACGTTTTGCCGATGCGTAGGCAAACCCACCAAGCGCCCCCAGTGCTGTTGTAGGGCACGCGAAAAAAACTGACACACACACATAGACAGCGCCCGCTCACAGGCCGAACGCGAACAAGTAAGATGCGTGAACAGCATGAATGGCCGCCACGTCATAAACACCAAATATCATCACCACCCTCTTTTCCGTGGGGCTCCATGAAGATCCCCATGCTGATTTCGGCGGTTGCACGTGGAAGAATCGACAAAATGAGCTTATCTTATTGGTCAAAACGCAACATTCGCGACGCTGATTCGTGGAAATTATCCAGACCTTGAAGTCGAGACGGCAATCCGAAAAGCCGCGAACCAAACCCCGGCAAACTGAACCAACGAAATGCCTCTCCAACACCAACGACCAACAAAATCCACCAACGAATAGTTCTCAGCGTTGACTCTTCTCCCTCTGCGGTTCCCTTGTGTGGAAAAGAGAACATGGCGACTCCAAGGGAAACCAGGTCCGGGTACGCGCGCTCGTCGGCGTCTTCCACGCTCCAGGGGCCGCCGCGCTCGTCGGCTTCCGCCTCGCGGGACCTCACCAAAAGCGCTGTGGAGGCAGCGCGCCGCCAGCGCGAGCGGGAGGCTGTGGTGCTGGCTCAGATCGTCGCACGCGCGGCGCGGCTTCGAGTGCGCGCTGACGGACGAGCGGCGTCTTTGTCTCTGGACGAGCCGCCACTCACGCTCATCGCGCTCATCCAGGCGTCGACCGCGGTCTTTGAGAAGCACGGCATCCGGGCGCCCGAGGACGCCGCGTACCATCGCCACTTGCTGACGTTGTCGCTGGATCCGGAGCGCGACTGGAAGAAAAAGATCCAGCGGTTCGCGTTGAAGCAAGCGCCGCGCGCGTCCCGCACAACTAATGGTCCTACGGCCGGCGCTGCGGTGTTCTCGCCTCGCGCGAATTCCATTGGCTCGACGGGAAAGACTGCACACCGACTGGCGTCAATAGCGACGTCGGAGGTCGGCTTCCAAACGCCTTCGAGAAGGCCCAGTGGCGTTGGCGCGGAGCCGCGATCGGCCGGCTGGATTCCACCGGGCGTCGCGTCCAGACCACCGAGCAGGCAAGGCAAGCGGCAATCAATGGATCAATTTGGCGACATGCTCGCGGCAGCGACGGGGGCTCAACCACACACCCCGAAGGAGACGATGCTCAAGGAAAATCAGCTACGGAATTCCATCAAAGCTGACGCGAGCACTGCGACAGAGGATGAGGTGGTCAAGGCAAAGGCGGAGACGCCGGCGCAGAAGCTGTACGACTTGGAGGCGATTCGCGCCAAGCTCCAGGAGATCTCGGGCGAGTTGACGGTCGAAGGAGAAGCAGATGAAGCCAATGACGATAACGAAGGTGGTGATGACGATGGTGGTGACAATGATGGCGCTTCTTCTTACGTTTCGCGCTCCATCGACATCCAGGACGACGACGATGCCACTTACAGCGAGAGTATCAGTACGAGCGTGCAATCCATTCCGCCGCATGCGTACTATCCGTCGCCTGCTAAACCGCCCAGCACGGCGGAAGAAGACTCGGATTATTTCGAGTCATTGCACCAGATCGATAGCCCTGTTGAAGAAACCCGAGAGAGCATCCGGACGCGATTTCCAGCGGATAGTTTCCGACGGCTTGCAATGTCATTTCAAGAGTGGAAGGAAATCACGACTTTCCATCGTCTCGTGCGAGATGGCCAGCAGCGCGAGATGCAACTCACGCAGTCGGTCTTGCCGCCTGTTGCAACATTTGCGATCTTTCGCTGGATTGTCATGACGCTTCCAGCGCGACAAGATCGACTATACTCGCAATCAAATCTCGCTGTACCAATGTGCGTCGAGTTACGAGACATCGCAGTGTCAAACCCACCTCTGCTTCGCCATTTCACGGGTAGACTTCTCGTATGGAGTATTCATCGCATTTTCAAGACGTGGGCATGCTCTGCGCGCGCGATCAAGGCGCAGCGAATCAAGTCTCTCATCCGAGCGAGAACACAAGTCCTCCATACAGCGTTTGCGTGCTTGCAGCAGTGGCATAAGTTGGTCCGACGGCGACGCAGAACGAACGATCACGGTTTGTGGGTCGAAGCCCTGCACACTCGAAGATGTCTGCGGCGAACGATGCGAGTATGGCGGGATGAATTGAAAACGCGGCGACAGGAACATGATATGACGCAAGTCTATCGACGAAGGCGTTTGAGTGCGATTCTGAAAAGGTGGCGTACGTGGACGAAACGATGTCGAGTAGCACGAGATCACGGATCAAGAAGGCTGCTTCGACGCTTATTTCGAGCGTGGAGGCATACCATACTCTGGTCTGAACAGGAGCAGGCACAGATTGCGCGGGCACGCGCGCAATATGCTCGTCGGATTTTGAAACGCTGCTGGTCGAGTTGGCGCGGGCAAACATCGTTGCTCAAGGTGAAGCGTTTGCAGACAGCGAAGGCAACAAAGTGCTTCTATACGAAGATCAGACGACGCATTTGGGTGGCATGGAGAGGAAGTCATTCGACGAGGAAGTTTCTTGCGCAGAAATGCGCTCGATTCAAGAAGCGGCGACAAGCACAAATACTCAGATCAATTCTGCTTGGTTGGTCGGGACACACACACCGCAAGAAATGCTCCACGCTGACGGTCATGGATGCGTGCGCTCGCAGGGACGATCGACTTTTGAAGCGTGTGTGGGATGCGTGGATCGCTCACTTCACACTGAGCATAGAGGCAGACGAAGCCCACACGAACACTTGGAAACGTAACCAGACCCGCCAAATCTGGATCGCGTGGAAACGAAAGGCGAGTTTACTGAGATTGAGTACCACCGTGAAGGCTTGCTTCGACAGTTCTGCAACGCGAATAGCATTTTCCAAGTGGCGAACGTGGGTCCAGAAACAGCGATACTACCTTTCCCTTGTGGGCGATTGGCGAGGCGAAAAAGACGACCTTACGAAACAGCGGGTGTTCGATGCCCTCCACGAGAACGTGAAAATCGGTCGCGTGAAGGTGCAAGCCGTTCAAGGTTTCCTCAATCGATGCGAGGATACTCGTCTCCAGTCGTACATTGCTGCTTGGCGGGAACTTAGTCGCTCCCGCAGAGCCAGCCGCCGTCACGATGAACTCCGTGTGGAGGCGTGGAACGGGATCCATCTGCGAAGGTGCTGGGCGACGTGGCGACACGCGTTCCACATTGCGCGCTGTGTTCAGATTGCTTATGTTGCGATGACGCAGAGCGTGCGAAGGCGGCATTTCCAGTTATGGCGCAGCGCCATTCAAACTCGGCATGCACTGCGTGTATCGACCAAGCAGTTTCATCGATGTCAACTGACCCGCGCTGTTGGCATGTGGTGCTGTCGCATCGAGGCAAACCGAACGGATCAAAGCGTTACAGCGACACTCGCTGCCCACAGGAACAAATTTCTTCTCCAGCGTGGTTTGCGGGTCTGGCGGGATTTATTTGCTGCAGCCAACCAGCGACACACAAAGGCGGCGCGGGCGGTTCTCAGGTGGCAAAACAAGCGAGTTCAGTTATTTTTCTTGGAGTGGCAAGCTATCCATGTGAAACGCATTCAATTGCAAGCGCTCTTGACGGCATGGCGAGAAGGGACGAAGGGTAAGAGTCTTCAATCTCGCTGGAGAGCGTGGCAAGAGTACATTGTGCTGAAGCATGATAAGAAGACAATCAGCGCAGACGCCCATCAGCATTATAAACAAAGGTCACTAAAACGCGCGATTCAAAAGTGGCGGTTTCGGTCCGAGCACTCTCGAGAGCGAGTGCTTGTTATGCAAAAGTGCGTCACGCACTGGGGAGGGAATCAGCGCCGTCGATTATTCATGCGATGGAAACAGTTTGCCCATCTACGCCATTTACTTCGCGCAATGAACTCGCGGAACTCGAGCAAGCTTGTGCAGCGGTGCTTCGCGAATTGGTGCAAGTGGAAACATCTTCGAGACATGACAGCGCTGGAACTGGAGGACTTGACGTCACGGCTTTGCCAGTCGACGATGCGCCGTGCCGTGAGAAGGCTCCGCCAGCATGCGGTCGCGTCGAAACGACTCGCTTCTCTGCAGGATTTGGTGAAGCTCGCGGGTTCGAGAGGTTTACAGACCGCTTCCTTTCGACGGTGGGTCACGTTTAAGATGGCAAGAAACCTACTGAAGCGTGACAGGAAAGCGAACGCGGTTCACATGGAGAGATTTCGGCAACAGCTGAGTGTGAAACGGTGGGAGAAGCGCACTCGATTGAAGAAACTGGTGGCTTCTACGCTCACACACACGAAAACGCAGAAGACGCGCGAAACGGTTGCTCGAGTGTTTTCGCGATGGCGTCAGCATGTGGTCGAGCGCAAGTTGTTCAATGCGCTCAAGGAGAAAGCTCACGTGCTTCAAGCACTTAACATGTTGCCGACGTATTTCTATGCGTGGCGACAATATATCGAAGCGCAGAGACGCAACCAACAGTTAGTGTTGAACGCAACCCGACTGATGTGCCATCAATGCGAGTCTCGAGCTTTCAAGTCGTGGAGAAGGTTCACGAACCGCACAAAGCAAACAAGAAACGCTCTTCGATTATGGCGAAACCAGTCAATGCTGAGTCGACTTGCGAGATGGAGACAGTTTGTGGGCCAGGAAAAGGCGAAGACTAGAGCAATCATTCACTACGAGGCGACTGCCAGAAAGCGAATCGTTCGCGAGTGGCGCGAAGCGGCTCACCGGCAGCGCTTATTGAAACATTTCACGCAAGTGTGGCATGCTCAGACGACCGAACAATGCTTCCGACGATGGGCAAAGCATACCAAGGCGATCAAATGCACGCGTACGCTTCTGCGGAGGTTACAACAAACATCATTGACGCGCGTCTTCAACTCTTGGAAAGTTTTCATCGAGAAGCATCAAGAGATTCAAGGCAACATCCAACAACGGTTTGCACTGTTATGGAATCAAGACAGGAAAATGACCGGTTTCCAACGCTGGAAGGCACTCGTTGCTCAGCAAAAGATGCTCAAGAGGCGGATGCTGCAACGAATGACGAAGCAGATTGCGCGATTTTTCAGCCGCTGGCGATCCGCGATCGTCCGACGCAAATCCGCCGCTGAACGAGGGGTCACGGTTCGACGAAATCAGACGCATCGCCTGTTGGCCACGTTCTGGATGAATTGGAAACGCAGGAAAGTAATTCACGACGCTGTCAACGCACTTCGACGACGCGTGATGAGCCAGTCATCCGACGTCTTCGTTCAGATTCTGCTGCAAGAGTGGATGAAGATCACGCGCAAGGCGGTCGTGGCAAAAAAAGCTCGCATAGAGATGGGCCGGCGCATGATGGCGCTCATTTTCACAGGCTGGAGAGACCGGTTCGTGGTTCGAAGACGAGCAGAACGAACAATCGCGCACGAGATCCTCAAACACGATGAGCTGCGCATTGTCAAAAGTGTAATACTTCGGATGCGCGCTCGAATGACGATCAAGAATACCTGTACTCGTGTCTTCCTTCCTCAGCTTCAACGGCACTTGGTGGCAGAGGCTTGGCGATCATGGGTACTTTATCACGTCGGCAAGCAACAAACGAAGGAGCGCATCCATCGTGTTCACCACTCGATGGTAACGTCGCATCACTCTGTCAAATTCGTGGCTCTGGCAAGTGTATCCAGGTGGCATGCGCTTCATCAAGCCCAATGTTTCGATCACTGGTACACAATAGCTGGCCAACTCAAGTGGATGCGTAGCCACACCGCCATGGCGATTCAAATGTGGCAGACAAGACTATCTGCCTCGAGTTTTCGCTCGTGGAGGAACTGGGGTACGCACCACAAACGCAAGCGAGCGGTAGAGACAAGTTCTGCAAAGCACCACCAGGCTCGGGCCTGGTCATTGTGGATGAACTTCCACCGAGATCATCAACTTCAGAGGTTCCTAACTGGAAGGGCAGCGAACTTCCATCGTAAACGCGTGCTGGCGGCCGTTACATCTGCGTGGCGAGCAATGCTGGCTCGACGCCGACACCACGCTCTCCTCGCAGCGTCTCTCACACTACACCGTACGCAGCGATCGCTTCGGAAGTGGCGTTGTCTCGCCGTCCACACGCGTTCGCTTCGGGTGCAATTTACAGTCGCGACGGTCGCCGCGCATCACAAGCGAATCTCCGTCTGCTGGTACCAGTGGAAGCAGTTTGTGGTGAGTGTGCAGATGCACCGGCGCGAACTTCAACAGCACACGGAACGACTTCAAGTGCTCATTTTGTGTTCCACATTCCGAGCGTGGCGCGCGTGGAGCCAACGGCAGAGCAAGATCAATCGCGTTCTCGCGTTACTCAGTAGCCGATGCGATGCGAAGACGGCTCGAAGAATTTTGTACACATGGGCAAGCTACGCACAGGCCAAGAAACTACAGCAAGATATGGTTGTCAGGTTCACTCGCGAAACCTATGTACGGAAGGGCATTCAAGCCCTACAGTACCATCTACAGCAGCAAATCGCAGAACGGGAAGTCACCCGAAAAGCGCGCCAGTGGGTTGAGATCTTGCAAGGGCGATTTGTGAGGCGGTCATTCCAGTCGTGGCAGCGGGTTGCAAGATTGGCGAAGAAAGCGCGGCACGTGATCCAGCGATACAACACAAGCAAGCTGCTTCCGAACACTTTCAACGCGTGGAAGGAATTTGTCGAGTTGCGGAAGAACAAGAATCATCACCTTGAAAGAGCTGTCACCTGCTGGCGATCCGTATTTGCTCGCCGTGCCTGGAACGCGTGGCTCGATCACCACAAGAGGCGACAGGCGGTCCAGTTCGCACTGATCAAAGCTCGCGACCACTTCACGCTCCAACTTTTACGGCGGGCGCTGGACGACTGGCGATCGAAGACTGTCAAAAAGCAAGTGACGAACGAAGGATGCCGAAAGATGCTCGTACGGTGGAAAATGCAGACCGCCTACCGATGCTTTGCAAGTTGGCAGAGCCATTCGCTGCGTCGCAAGGCGATCTGTGTGAGCTCCGCCATTGTCTCTAGCCGATTTGCGAATATTCAGCTACGTGAAGGATGGGGAGAGTGGCGTCGTCAGTTCGTAGTGAATCGAGTTGGGATGCGTAAGCGACTCGCCCGAGCGTTCGATAGATGGCAGCAGCGGCGGTGTCAACGACGAGATTGGCATCAATTCCAAGCTGTGCAGAGCCAAACGTTACTTCAAAACGTCCGTGGCCGAAGAGGTATTAAGCTGTGGAGAGAATTCGTCGTGCGAGCGAAAATGGGTAAGACCATGGCTCTGCTGTCGAGTCGATTTTCAAAAGATACACTCGTGAAGGGCTGTTTCGAGAAATGGCTCCAGTACTTAGTGATTCGACACCGAGAAAAAGAGAAAATGAAACGCGTCGTGGTATGGATCCGCAATCGCCAGCTAATGAGCTGCTTCCAGGCGCTGGCGCTATACACGCGCGGCCAGCAGCAAAAGAAAGCACAGCACAAGATCGCGATAGCGCATGCTCAACAGCACACTGTGCGCAGTGTCTTCATGGAGTGGGAGAAAGCCGTGTCAGTGGCCCAGGAGCAGCGCCAGAAGCTGCGTCGGTACGTAGATGTGATGCAGCATCTCAGCCAGCGCAAGAGCTTCATCGCGTGGCGTGACTATGCGTTGAAGCGCGTCCAGTTGAAGGCAACATGTGCCAGCTTGTTGTCACAGCGAACGATGTTCACGACACACGCATTGTTCGATCAATGGACCAGCTTCGCAATCAAGATGAAGCGGCGGAAGAAAGCTGAGGCATTCAATTGCAGACGGTTATGCCAGGAAACCCTCCGCCAGTGGGGTAAGTTCGTCATTCTGACACGAATTGAGCGCATGCTTGGTGCGAGTGAACAGCGCATTTTGGAGCGGTGCTTTTTGGGGTGGAGGAAGCGAACGGTGATCCATACGACGGTTTGGCAACTCAGTCGTGAGAAGCGCGAGCGTGATCGCAAAGAGATCTTGAAGAGCCATCTTCTCGCCTGGCACTCGTGGACGCGTATCCAGGCCAAGTGCTCCAGCCTTCTCGCGAACGTCGCACTCGGGCACAACTTGCGGTTTCGCTTCCTCATGTGGAAGAAGTATGCTGAGAAGGCCAAGAGGCTGAAGCGGTTGGTGATGGGAGCCGGAACTCTGTCACCCGTCGCTGATGGAATCGTACAAGGAGTAGTGAACGCAGGAGAAGGAGTGCCTACGATAACCATGGAGCAGCGACCGGCCGTTCGTTTGGCACGTATGGCGCGCTTCTTCCAGCAGTTCCAGATTGAATGGGACGACAAAGCATCGGTGTGGCAACGGTGGCGTCACGCCTTCCATGCGTGCTTGTTTTACCGTATACGACGACTGTACAAGATCTTTTCAACGTGGCAAACGTGGAGCCGAAGACGCAGTTTCGTGAGGTCGATTTGCCTGTCTAGGCACCGAACTCGTGAATTTGAGCTCCGAAAGACTGTTTTGTTGCAGTGGCACGACGTGGTCACCACCGTCAAACAGATTCACCGCGAACGACAGCGGGAACGAGAGCTGTTGGTAATCGTCAACGCGCAAATGCTTCGCCAGGATCGGAAAGTGCTGCAACGCCACTGGACCGCGTGGCGAGAACGAACCGAGAACAAGAAACACCTGCTTGTTAGCGTGGATAGCTACCAACGCGCACGACGGTTGACAAAGTTTTGGCTGCTGTGGTCCCATGATTTCGTCAACGCCATGAAACAAGAACACCAACTTCAAGCCAAGCGATGTGGTCAACTCGCAGCCGTGAAGGCACGACACGTGATTCGATGCCTGTTGGATGCACGTAGTCGGGGGATACGCGCGCGACATGCGATCGTCACACTCCAGAAGGCGCGTCAAGGCCGTTGGCTTCGGAAAGTCTTCGACGGATGGAAGCGTCGTGCAGACACATCACGAAGAGCTCGTCTCTTGGCGCTGTTCCAGAAGCGCCAAGTCATGCGAAGAGCGTATCAAGCATGGTGTACCTGGCTCGAGGCGCGCTATCAGCAAGCCTGTGCGATCAACGAATTCGTTTGTCGACGAACCGAGCAAAGGCGCACCGATATGTTCCGCAGATGGAGTACATACATTCAGTACCGACGACAGCGTGAGGACGCCACAGCGTTAGCGACCAACTTCCATCTCCAGCGGTATCTTCGCTCCCGCTGGCTTCGAGCCGTGCAGACTTGGAAGCTTGCCCGCCAGATGGCCGAACAGCCGTGCGAGGCACTGATCAAGTGGAGACAGCGCCGCACCGTCACGCGTTGGCGCAATGCAGTGCGTCGGGGTCGTCTGTTGCGAAACCTGAAAACGTTTGTGCAGCGAAAGCACTTTGAAGCCTGGAAACGCCATGTCCACGAGCTGCTTGCCGATCGATTTTGCGGGCGACTGCATCGGAAACGAACGAAATCGATCTTCGATTCCTGGAAGTTCGAGGCCAGCCGACGCCAGCGACTACGATGCATCAACAACCAACTGATCTGTGCGCGCGAAGAGCAATTGGAACGGCATGTGTGGAAAGAGTGGATGGTGTTTGCAGACCGCGGGCGCAAGTTGCGGATCGCACGAGAGCATTCCAGTCACGTTCTCAAGCTCAAGTCTCTGCTCTATTGGTACGACGCGACCAGGGTCACAATGGCTGAGCGTGCCGAGCGCCTTATCGTCGCTGGCGAGTTCCAAGCCTACAGCAAGAAGCGAACGGTGCTACGGAGATGGGTCTCTGCACTGGTTCAAGCGCGCCAACGACGAGCTGTTCTTCTCGTGTGTGTCTTCAAGATCCAGCGTGCGTTCCTTGAGCGGGTTCAACAAGTCATTCTCCACGCATGGTGCAACGTCGCCGATCTACAGCGGTTCAGTCGAGAGTGTGAACGTATCCTCCAGCAACAACGCGCGGTACGAGCGATCCGCGACTGGCGACGGCAGATCCATGAGCGTCGGCGCCTCGATCAGCTACAACGAGACACTGCGATCTACCGTCGCAGTCGCCTCTTGTCGCAAGTCTTTTTCCACTGGCAAAACTACGCGCTCGCGTGGAAAGACGCCGCGGCGGCGCGCCAACGCAAGTCTACACACACTAGCCGAACGAAGGCCATCACGCCGCCTCTCCCTTCCCCGGCTCCTCCCCATGTCGATACAAATCAAGAAGCCGACGCTAGTGACGAAGAGGACACATTATCCCTACGGTTCCGTCGACCGCTCAGCCCCATGAAGAAGCGCATGCGCGCCGCGACGCAGCACCGGTCGCTAGATCTCCTCGACGAGACCTCTCCTCCAATGGTACGTTCGCCTGTTGCCTTGTGGTGGTATACTGTATGGCTCTCTATGCTGACCAAGCTGATATACCTCGTTTCTTAGCCATCGTTCGCGGACGCCGCGACGCTCTCGTTGGACGTCAAGAAGCGGCTGCTCGTGCTGGGCATGTGGAAGCCCACACACAAGTCGCTCAGCCACGTTTGAGCGGTGAACTGTAGTCGACCCGTCCATGTCTGACGCGGTGTGTACCCATATCACAAATTAGAGGTCCATCACTCGGCATCTGATACCACAGGTTCGTCGGCTCCCACGATCCTGTCACATCGTATCATCCAGCATATCCGATACTCACGTCCTCGTGTTGTGTTCGACTTGCACCTGTGAAATCCGATCCGCGCCCAATCCATCCAATCGTTTGGAGCCCAAAGCGTTGTGGCCAATAGCTCTCGCTCTCGCATTTGACCAAGTTCGCTCTGGGAACTCGACGAACATGGCCGTGAAGAAAGCGTCCGTCGCCGCGAGCGACCTGTACCCGCTTGTCCATGCGTTCCTGGTGAGCGCCGGCATGAAGAAGGCCGCGCAGGCGCTCGAGAAGGAGGCCAAGCTGGTGCGTTTTCCTTGACGTCCCATCGAGATCCCAAATAATATACGCACGCATGCGTCTAATCTCCGGCTCTGCGCTCTTTAGAACCCGTCGAGCTTCCGTGCCGAGGACGACCTGCTGGCGATGTACAAGCAGTTCTTATCGACCAAGTCGAATGGAAAGAACGCCGCGGCGGCCTCGAGCCCCAAGAAGGAGAGCAAGATCCCGGCGGCGTCGGTCGTCGATGTCGCCAAGAAGACGCCCGTGGTGTCCACGACGTCCGACTCGTCCGACTCGTCGGATTCGGAGGAGGAAGTAAAGGACGCCAAGCCCAATCCCGCGGCAGCGAAGAAGGCGGCGACGGTGAAGAAGGCCGAATCCTCGAGCTCGAGCTCGTCGTCTTGCTCTTCGTCCGAGGACGAGAAGGAGGAAAAGAAGCCGGCGGCGAAGGTCGCGGCTGTGCCTGCCAAGAAGGCGGCGCCTGCGAAGGAGGCGTCCTCCAGCAGCAGCAGCGATTCGTCGTCGTCGGAAGATGAGAAGAAGCCGAGCAAGAAGCCCGTGACGCCTGCTGTTAAAAAGGCTGCGGCGCCGGCCGCCGCCAAGAAGTCGTCGAGCAGCTCGTCGTCGTCGGATTCCGACTCGGATGACGAAAGTGAGGAGCCCAAGGCCAAGAAAGAGGCCGCAAAGCCGGTCGTGAAGAAGGCCGCGCCAAAGAAGAAAGAGGATTCGTCGGATTCGTCTTCCTCGTCGTCTTCTGAGGATGAGAAACCCGCGAAGAAGCCGGTGGCGGTCAAGCGCAAGGCCGAGGCCGCTGCGACCACCAAGAAGGCGCCCGCCGTAAAGAAGGCCAAGAAGGAAGACAGCAGCTCGGACTCGTCGTCGTCGTCGGACTCGTCGTCTTCCTCGGATTCCTCGTCGTCATCGGACTCGTCGTCCTCGGACAGCGACAGCGATGGTGGGGATCAGGATGAGGACCTCCAGGCCAAGGACGAAGCGCGCCGCATTGAGGCCGCCAAGGCCGCGCTCGAGTGGAAGCCCAAGGAGATCACCAAACCCGTCAAGGTCGATGCCGGCAAGACCGGCGTGCCCTTCCAGCGCGTCGACGGCGAGTTCTGGTCGACCAAGGTCATTGAAGACGACCGCATGAAGAACAACAGCTGTACGTATTGTGATATTGAGCAACGGGGGTCGTGGGCGGCTATCTAATGTGTTACTCTGTAGACGATGCGACGTTCGGTGGCTCCGGTGTCGGCAGCAAGGCCAACAACGTGCTCATTAAGGTGCGCGGCAAGGACTTCACGAAGGGAAAGAACAAGTTCAAGCGCCAGACGTACATGTGCGGCGAGATCACGATGGCGTCCAACTCGTACAAGTATGACGACGACGAATAGAGCCTCGGCCATGGTATAACGTTATTTGTGCCCATAGAGAAATCGATGAAATAGATCCCCCCAAGCAGACCAATCGATGGGCCCGTTGGATATTCGCGGCTTTCTCTCTTGTAGCCTCGTCGCAGACGTATAGGTCTGGCCTTCTTTCTCCATTCACTTTCTCATTTCACTGGAAAAGGATGAAGACGCAAGCTGCCCAACCGGAGATCATCGACCTTGCGGGCGACGACGACACGGCTGAGATGATGGAGATGGTCGCGGCGACCGAAGCAATGGAGGAGCCAGCGCCCGAGCCCAAGGCCGTCACGACGGAGCTCTTCGAGATGATCAAGCGCATGGATAACGACGAGGAGGAACAAGACGATCAGGGAAGAGCGGAAGATGTGATGACGGCCTGTGAGCGGATGGCGCAGGACGCGTTGGGTGACATCGGCGCTGCGCGCGAAACGCCACTAGACAGCGGCCACGCGACAGAAGGCGTTCCGCCCGTGACGGTGATCGAAGAAGTCGTTGGTGCGTGTAGTTGTTTTCCTTTGACAGTGATGGTGGCCTCACAACGGTCTCACACGACTGGGGTGGTTCTACAGTCGTAGCGATGGATGACGACGAGCCGTCGTGGCTCGAGGCGAAGCTCGGGCCTTGGGTCGCGCGTCACCGCAGTGCGCTTCGCGTGTGGCTCCTGACGCTGCTGGTCGTATACGTCTCGCTGTTCGTGTCGATGCTGCTCCACGATGGCGTGCGTGGGCTCAGCGAGCGCTCGCTTACGGCCGCCGTACGCGACCTAATCTGGGCAGTGCTCATGGGGATCATCGTGCTGCTCGCGATCGGCAAACACTACTGAAACGAACGGTGGTTTTGGTATATTGATTCTTGGGGAATGCAGGAACCCTCACAACGTCTCGAGCCACTCTTGGAGTTCATTTAAACCGGCCGTCGAGGGCCGCCAGGTCTCGTCGAGCCACCACTCGGTTTGGTTCGGCTGCGTCCCAACAACCGACGCTGTTGTTAACAACAACGGCACGTCCTTGACGCTCGAGACGCCGTGGAACCGAGGGGGCTCCTTCTCCTTGTCTTTGTGGTTTGGGGCCGCACTACTTCCACCGAACATGGCGACCGAGAGCTGCCTGCTCTTGCGCTTGTACGCGAGCATCTTGGCCTGCAGCAGCTGCTTCTCCTGGAGCAGCATGGGGTCCACACCCACGTGCTCCGTGGGGTTGTGATTCTTTCTTCTAGAATGCTCGATGGCCGCGCTGATATCGGCCATCGCTTTGTCAAACTCGTCGAGCAGCCTGAACGCTTGCGCTCGTCGGTACAGCGCCTTGATGCTGGTCGAATCAATCTCGAGCGCCATATCCGCGTGGTGGATCGCTTCCTCTAAATGGCCCGTCTTGAGCCGGCACGCCGTGAAGTTCAATAGCGTCGCGAGCTTGAGCTGCTCCATCTCGTCGTCTTCCTCTTGGGTGTCGGGAAACAAATACTCAAAGTACACGAGCGCCTTGTGGTAGTTGTAGGCCGCGCGCTGGTACTGCCCCTGGGCAAAGAACGCGTTTCCAAGCGTCCGAAACGACGCACACGCGTCCAGTTTGGCGCGCGCGGTCATGTCCATGAGCTTTTGCTCGGCCGAGTGGTCGTGGTTGCAGCCGGCGGCGGCGGCGGCCTTGGCGGCGCGCGCCTGCTTCTCGCGCGCCACTTGCTCGCGCTGCGCGAGCTCCTCGGGGTCCTCCCAGACGTCCCACTTGTCGTACACGGCCGTCCAGTCGTGCTGCGATGGAGCCGACGTGGCCCGTGCCGCGGCCTTTTGCTTGAGCAGCTCGACTTGCTGCGTCGTGCGCGCGAGCTCCTCGGCGGCTTGGTGCGCGAGCTTTTGCTTCTCGTCGCCCACGCCCTCGAGCATGCGCATGAGATCTGGCGACCAACCGCACGCCATGTGGATGTCTTCTCGATCGCTGGCGTGTGTGTTGTCTGGAAGGGGCGGAAGGCGCCGCGTCGTTTGGGGAGCTGGTGCCGAGGGAGCGCGTGCGGTGGGAGCGGGGTTCGGTTCGAAAAAGACTAAGCGAGCCTAATAAAAGGTTAGGAGCTCCTCGAATTAGCATGGCTACAAAAGGATTGAGGCGTCCAATGCTGTCTTGTTTGTTCTCCGTTGCAGCGCAACTTGCGCGATCCACCTCGGTGGAATGCGACGACCCCAACTAGTTAGCCTCGATGATGTAAAGCGCTGGGAGTCTCATCTGATTTCTGGAAGCGTTTCAAACGCCCGACGCGAAGCTCTCCGTCTCAACACCACATGAAGTTTCCGTGG
>JAADXJ010000451.1:0-21566 GCA_023337735.1 Pythium biforme
CCGCTTCCGCCCAACGGCCTCACGGCCTCGGCCTCGGCCGGCCCGCGCGGCCCGCTCGTGCTGCAGGACTTTGCGCTCATCGACCACCTCGCGCACTTTGACCGCGAGCGCATCCCGGAGCGCGTGGTCCACGCCAAGGGCGCCGGCGCGTTCGGCTACTTTGAGGTCACGCACAACGACATCACCAAGGTCTGCAAGGCCAAGCTTTTCTCGCAGGTGGGCAAGCGCACGCCCGTGGCGCTGCGCTTCTCGACGGTCGGCGGCGAGTCGGGCAGTGCTGACACGGCGCGCGACCCGCGCGGCTTTGCCCTCAAGTTCTACACCGAGGAAGGCAACTGGGACCTCGTGGGCAACAACACGCCCGTGTTCTTCATCCGCGACCCGATCCTCTTCCCGAGCTTCATCCACACGCAGAAGCGCAACCCGGCCACGCACTGCAAGGACGACAACATGATGTGGGACTTCTTCTCGCTGCGCCCGGAGACGGTGCACCAGCAAACGATCCTGTTCTCGGACCGTGGCATCCCCGACGGCTACCGCTTCATGAACGGCTACGGCAGCCACACGTTCACCAACATCAACGCGCAGGGCGAGCAGACGTTCGTCAAGTACCACTTCAAGACCGACCAGGGCATCCGTAACCTGCCGGTGGACGAGGCCGAGCGCCTCGCGGCCAGCGACCCGGACTACGCGACGCGCGACCTGTACAACGCCATTGCCGAGAAGGAGTACCCGTCGTGGACCATGTACATCCAGACCATGACGCCCGCGCAGGCCGAGGCCGCGAGCTTCAACCCGTTCGACGTGACTAAGATCTGGCCGCACGACAAGTACCCGCTCCAGGAAGTGGGCCGCCTCGTGCTCAACCGCAACCCGCGCAACTACTTTGCCGAGATCGAGCAGATCGCGTTCTCGCCGTCGCACTTTGTGCCGGGCATCGATGCGTCCGTAGACAAGATGCTCCAGGGCCGCCTCTTCTCGTACCCCGACACGCACCGCCACCGTCTCGGCGTCAACTACCAACAGATCCCCGTGAACCGTCCGCTCAAGGAGCCGCAGACCTACCAGCGCGACGGTGCCATGGCCGTGAACGGCAACATGTACGGCTTGCCCAACTACTTCCCCAACAGCGTGGGCGGTCCGGCCGAGGCCAGCCACGCGAGCTTCACGTCGTTCGCGGGCAACCACGCCGTCGTGGACAAGTACAGTACCAAGGACGACGACAACTTCTCGCAGGTGACCGACTTTTACAACAAGACCCTCGACGAGGCCGCGCGCGACCGCCTCACGAGCAACATCGCTGGCACGCTCGTGAACGCGACCGCCGACATCCAGGCGCGCGCGCTCGCCAACTTCCACGCCGTGGACCCGGACTACGCGCATCGCGTGAAGACCAAGATGGCGAAGATCGCTGCGTCCAAGAAGCAGGTGCGCAAGGCCGCACCGCCCGCTAAGCTCAACCCGCCACGCAAGCCATTCGCTGTGGTGCCGCCCACGGACGAACTCGCTCCTCGGTTGTAAGTGTGTTTCCCCGCGCGAAGTCGTGACCACCTACGCACCAGACGTAAGTTGTCTGCACGGATGGGCGGATTTCCACTCTTGATCAAGAGTCGAAGTGTAGCTCGCTCGTGTAGTGGATTGGAACAAAAGGACTCTTGATGTTTCATGTTATACCCGTCATCCTGTCGCCGCCCATGGATGAGACATACGCACATGATGATGATGATAGTACGAGTATGAGATATGCTGACTGTCCGTCCGGCAGCGACCTATTGGTCTCATCGCTGGTGTGGTGCACCTTTGTTGGACTTGTCACCGGCCTCCTGAAGCAGAACTCACACAGTCCGAGGCCACGAGGGTACAGTACACATAGATCGGCAATGTCTGGCCACCTCCTGCTGGAGGCCGCTGTGCCATCACGCTTGGATCGAAGTCGCCTCGACCGAAGAGGTGCGCTTGCGTTTGACGGTTCCATCGGCGAGGCGGACCAAAAGCCCTGACCCAGATCTGTGACTGTAGCCATCTCTGAGTCCACGGTAACTTACGGTAATAAATTACTTGGCTATGATATCTTCCCGGGTGATGAGTCCTAGTTGTATGCAACTGTGGGTGTGCCCACGTACACAGAGGACACCTATGCGTATCGGCAGGACGTTGAGAAAGCCACACAACAGCGCTTCATCCGCATTCTAGATCTGTGCGAGCGGAGCTGCTTGAGCACCAGCAAGAAGCGCGTGTACCGTCGTCGCAGATACTGTCCTGTTGGCGGCACGTCATGTTCCTCCCCTGAACTTAAACAACTTCGCGTTTTCCGACCACCAACATCCGGATGCTTTTTTTGCATTCTTTTCCAAAGGTATTTTACACAGCTTCAACCCGCAATAGGTGGCTAATGAAGCTGGGTAACATAAACTATCACAGGGTCTGGCTCCTGGAAAACGGATTCCCGACAACCGTTTCGTCGTGCCTTGTCGCCGCATCGTACGTATCCGGATACACGGATTTCCCTTTTCTCCCTTTCTGCAGGGGACGGAAATGGAAACCTCCCACGCATCGGCGGCGAAAGCGCGCGCGGACGACATCCACATCGCGCCGCAGCGCGTCTCTGCCGGCTCACCAACCCGCCGCGCCATGGCCACGACAAGCGGAGCGTTCGCGCGGCCCGGGGGCGCCGTTTCCGCGCCGACAACGCCCAAGAGAAGCGCCAAGCCGCCCATGAACGCGCTCCGCGCCCAGCATCCGTCGAGCCGCTTTGCGAGCGGCAATCGCCCGCCCATCGGATCCCCGGCTACTGCGCGCGTGGCGCCACCACGGCGCATGTCCACGCGCCTCCAGCTCACGCTGCGCGATCGGCTCCACTCGCGGCGCGACAACACCACCGAAGTAACAACGAGCGAAGCCGCCGATGAGGATGACAACGACGACGATCAAGACGACAACAATGAGGATGCTGACGACGACGGAAGCTCCAGCGACAGCAGCAGCGACGGCGGTGCGACGCCAGGCTCGCCCATCGGTGTGTCGTTGTCGCCCGACAGCACTCATCAAGCCATGCAATCGCCCGAGGCCACGGCGGCGATGCACCATGGGAGTGGACGCACACGTCGTAAAGCCAGCATGAGTGCGCGTAAGCGGGAGCGTAAGCGCCTTCGTCGTCGTCGGCGCTGGCTGCAGACGGCACTGAACGCGTTGGCGGCGGTGTACTACCTGCTGACCGTGCCGCTGCGATTCGGTCTGTACTTTGACCCGTTCTTCTCTGCACCATACGCCAAGCAGTGGACGCACGCGCTAACGGTGTTCGTTACGCTCGACGTCGTCGCCGATGTCACCAGCGTGGCGCTGCGGGTTTGGAAGCGACACGAAGAGCGACGACGTCAACTGCGGCGCCCGAGATCGCAACAAGAACTGCAATTAGAGGGCGCCCAAGTCGTCCAGGACAACGAATCCCCTCTGTATTCCATGCCGTGGCTGCGATGGAGTGACATGTTCGACGTGGTGGCATTTTTTCCTGTCGAGATCGTGCTGCTGGCGACGGGGCAATACAACGCGCTCCACATCACGCGCCTGACCAAGCTGCTCGCGTTTCGCTCGGTACCACACGATATGGGACACTTTATCCTCACGACGCAAAGACGACCGGTCGCGGCCCCAAGCATTCAAGGCTCCGTGCTTGGACGATTCCTCGCAGTACTGATGGTGATCGGCGTCGTGTGGGTTCACTGGTCGGCACTCATCTACATCATGATGGCCCACATCGAGTGCGGGCTGGACCTGACCAGGTCTATGGATTGCTCGTCATGGGCCGTGGATGACCAGCTCCGAGGAGTGGACGCCGGCGGAGGAGGGGGCTCAAGATTCCGCATCTACTCGCGCGCCGTATATTGGGCGTCGCGCACAGTTATCACACTTGGCTTCTCGGACGTGGTGGCGAATGCATCGCGATCGACCGAGACGTTCTTCATGATTATCGGCGAGTTCGCCGGTGCCTTCTGGTGCGCGTGCGTGATTGCAGGCTTTGCGTACTGGTTCACGCTACAACATCGTCGCGGCAGCAAGTATTCGCATGAGATGTTCGTGCATCGCGTGGAGCATTTACTCGGAAGACCGCATTTCGGCCATAGCAATGCGGAGAATGGGCTTGAGAGTGTCGTGCCCGATTTCCTCCGTCGGCAAATCGTTGAGTACCTTCACCATGAGTGGAAAACGTCTCATGTCTTTGGAGAAACCCAGTTTCGCTCTATTGTTCAGCAAGAGCAGCTGCGTCAGGGACTTACGTGTGAGCTGAAGACGAAAAAGTTGCTGCGACTTCCATGCTTTTCGAGGCAAAGTCTTGGTTTTCTCAACGCCCTCGCTGGAGAAATGAAGTTAATGTCACTCGCGCCGCTCGATTGGATCATCGAATACCCGGGCACGCAGAGCGTATTCTTCGTCGTGGTGTCAGGAGTTGTCGCCGTGATTTCGCCCGACGAGGATCGACAGAGTGTGTACACTTGCAATCCAGGCGATAGCTTCGGAGCGATCGCTCTCTACGACCCGTCAGCGTTAAAAGAAAAGGCGTTTGCAGAAGACTACACTGAGATTCTCATGCTGGATTCAGACGGACTCGATCGTGTGCTCAGAACATACTACCACGACCGGCAGTCCACTGCTGGTCAACAACGTGAAGAAATGCACAAGGCAGCACAAGATGATTATACGGCATTCAGCGAGCGCTGTAGGCGCCGATGTGATCGGCGTTCTGAGTTGGAACGACAGGTCAAGACTACAGCAACTCACATCGTTCCTCATTGGGACAAGGTGCAAACGGAGATGGAGTGTGCTCCGCGAGTGTGGACGCAAAGGCAGTCCCGATTTCGTGCAAACTGGGAGGTCCTCCGCTGCTTTGCTCTTCTGTACCTCACATTCGAAGTTCCGTATAACGTCATCTTCTACTACGGCGGGACCGATTCGTCCTCCTTCGGAAGCGACGGTGACTGGAAATTCCGAACGACATTCGCAATCAGCGCGATGATCGAAGTCTTTTTCTACATCGACTTGTACTTCCGGGCCCACTCATTCCTCCCACGCAAGAACATGAAGACCCGAACGTTTTATCTGGATACCGCCGCCAACTTGCCACTTGCTCTTATCGTGGACATGTACGATGGGTGCACTACTGGTCCACTACCCGGTGGTTGGATGTGGCTGTCGCTCTTCCGCTTGATTCGTCTTCTTCGGGTTCGACGTTTGAAGAAACGCATCATTGCAACACTGCCGCGCGCCAATGGTGTTGCACAGTTCATCATCTACAGTGCCATCTCGATCCTCGTGTACTGTCATTGTGTCGCATGTGTTTGGTTCCTCGCCGGCCATTATGGGCTTCCAGCTTCCAGCTTTGCATCGTCCTCGAGTCTGCCGTCGAAGACAGATTGCCTTCGAATGGCACAAGAGCACGGAAACTGTACTTGGACGGTCATGGATGGGATGGAGACGATCTACAATTCCGGCGATCACCGGTTTGTGTATCTCCGATCCCTTTACTTCTCAATCAGTACGTTCACGACAGTCGCGTATGGAGATATCCTACCCTACAGCACCCTCGAGACATGGATCGCCGCCGTCTCCACATACATTGGAGGCGTCCTGTGCTACGTGATGTTTGGTGCCATGGGGGCAGCGCTCGCGCGGTTGGCGAGACGGCGGCGCGAAAACCGCTACGAGAATCACCTTCGTGCGCGTGTATTGGAAATGCACGGTGTATCGCGCCGCGTTCGGTCCGAGATCAATCGATTTCAGACTTTCCGCTCCAACATTCTAGCGGAACACGAGTTGGAGCAAGAAGTTCTTAAGTTCATCACCCCAGGGCTTCGTGGTGAGCTGAGCAAGTGTATCCACAGTGCCGAAGCAAGGCACTTTGCGTTCATGCAAAACGCCAAGCCTGCTTTTTGTGACGCCGTGGCGGCTTGCATGACGCGGCGGTTTTACTTTTCGGGCGACACGATTTTCAGCGCTGGCGAGCTGGCGAAAGAAGCAATGGTGATCCGTCGAGGGCGTGTCCAACTTGTAGACGGCGACTCTCATGTCGTGGTCGCTTCGCTCACAGACGGTGCAACACTCGGGGAGCGATCGTTTGTGACGCAAATCGACCTGATCCTCGTTGACTACATCGCAGAGACGCTGATGGAAGTGTCTGTTTTGCCACGTGAAGCGGTGGTGGAACTTTGGAAACATTATCCGAGCGAAATGCGACGCATTTTGAGTGACGACGATGACAAAAGCGATCACCCAGCGCACAAGTATGTGCCCATGTCATCTACCTCAGTCAATGATGCGAGCAACGCTCTCTCGAGAATTCTCGTTCGCCAAGACTCGCGGGTCAACATTGGGGGCGTGGAGTTTGAAGCACGTGTGAAGTGGCAACGTGCGATTAATGGGAACACCTTCCGGTCGCGTTGGGAACTGGTGGTCGGCACGGCCGTGGTTTACAACACGTTCTCGATCATAGCAAGGGTGACGTTTATTCCGTCGCCGTCGACCGCGTCTATGATTGCTCTCACGTGCATCGACTACCTCTTGGACGTAGTGCTGCTGGTTGATATCTACCTCAAGAGCGCCCACTTTTTGCCACCCGGAGATCTACTTTCCGTCTCGACGCGAATCTACGAACCCAAACATGTACGAGCGTACTACTATCGTGAGGGATGGATGATGTTCGACGTGGCTGCATCGATCCCGTTGTACTACGTGGGCAGCAATTACGCGTTGATGACATACTTTCGCCTGCCTCGAATTCTGCGTGCTGTGCAACTGGTCGAGATTGGCGAGCGAGTGCATTCCGGCTTGCTTCAGCGTTGGACGGCGTCGACGTCGTCAGCAGGGGTCGCGTATTCTCTGGTTGGGCTCAGCAAAGTTCTGGTCGTGCTGCTACTTTGCTGTCATATCGGCGGCAGTGTATTCTACGCTGCCTCATCTCATGAATCGGAGACATCTGGACGAGCAGCGTGGGTTCGTGGAGATGTCGTGATGGCTCAACACGCAGGAGATCTTGGCGTCGCGTATCTGCGCTCATTCTACTGGGCGATATCAACGGTCACTGTCGTGAACTATGGCGATATCGTTGCGACAACTGTGCGCGAAACGCTCTGGGCTTGCGTGATCTGTCTGTGTGGCACATTCTTCATGAGTAAAGTCATTGGCGACCTAGTCGACTTGCTACAGTCTCTCGACCAGTGTACAACGGAACACCGTGAACGTGTGGAGCAGTTTGAGTACGTTGCCCAGCGCAGAGAGCTCCCCGACGAATTGACCGAGCGCGGCCAAGTATTCCTGCACTACGAATTCGAAGTCTCTCACGGCTTACCGCCCCCAGAAGATATTTTCTGTTCACTACCCAGCCGACTACAGGCAGAAGTCTACAACGAGATGTACGGATCCGTCTTGAGAAGGGTTCCGCTGTTCGAGTCGTTGTCAGATTCACAGATCAGGGAACTCGCTGCTGCTCCGTGGCGGACGGAAGTCTTCTTGCCCGGTGATGTCATCGTGTTCGAGAACTCATTGGCGGACTCCCTGTTTGTGATGACCCACGGCCGCGGAGAGATTCTTCGCTTTGGGTCTCAGCTCAGTATCTCGCAGATTGAAAGTGGCCAGCTGTTCGGCGAAGCAATGTTCTTCATAAGCGACGAAGATCACAAAGGAGGCGGAGCAGGTCCACGTCGAATGGCATCTGTTCGCGCGCTGTCGTTTTGCGAGGTTTTGCGGCTGGATCGTAAAGCGTGGCTTCGCTTTATGGGGATGCGCGCAAGTAACCGCGCAGCCGGGCGGAGGGTTCTAGAAATTGCCCAGGGTGAGCTGCTCAAGTCGCGAACATTGCTTCAGAAGCTCGAATCAAACTTGGATCGGAGCCCGGAAAGAATTGATGAAGACGATTCCAGCAACCGACTGTCCATTTCGTCTGACGAAAAGCAGGATGTGTTTGATCCCCGTAGCCCTGAAGGCACCATCAGTTTGCGACCTGGGGCTCACCGAGATCGCCGCACAGCCTCGGCACCACCAGGTACTGTTGCATCCACCGAAGTCACCGCACCAATGAGAAGGGTCGGCTCGACGCCAGCAGCGCTGTTTTCTCACATTGTGCGAAGCCTGAGTTTCAACCGAGGCAATCGGCGTCAATCGGACACTTATGCTGCGCTATCAACGCCGACAACTGCTCGCGAACTTGGGAGTCCGATGCAGGAGTCGCCGAAACGCCACGGCAAGTCGGGAATGAACGCCCTGCGAAGGTTCGAGTCATCGCCGATGACACCAGAGCATGGTCTCGAACGATGCGAAGACTTTGGAAGTCGCGAACTCGACGAACCACTATCGACCCCTCCACCGCGCTTCGTGGACACATCGGCATTTTGTTACCGTTGGGACGCCGTCAAGTTCTTTGCGATCGTGTACTACGTTGCCGCGTTGCCACTGCGAGTTTCTTTCTACGACGACATCGAACGCGCTGCGCAGACGAGTTCCGGCGACGGCGACCGTGTCATGACGATCTGGATCATCTGTGAGTACGTGATTGTCGACGGATTCATGTGGCTGGACATTTTGATGCGGCTGTTCGTGTTCATTCCAACGGTGCGAGGAGAGCCATTCACTTCGCACAGCGAGCGTCGCCGCTGGTACATTCGTCATGGCAGCTTCGTCGTGGACGCGCTGGGCTCGTTCCCATTCGAAGTGCTCGCGTTGCTGCCAATTGAGGCATTCCACAGCGGTTCGGAACGTGGCGCAATAGTTGCAGCGGGCTTCCGATTGACAACGCTCTTGCGTTGCTTCCAGCTCGAACCGCTCTGGTGGCGCCTCGAACGCCAGCTCTACTGGTTCCAGAAGGACACGCTCACAATTCTCAAGATCGCGTTTATTGGCGTGCTGTCCAGCCACTGGATTGCGTGCCTGTGGTACTTCGTCGGCAACGTTTCGATGGACAACAACCCGCTTTCGTGGCTGACGGCACCCAACATGCTCGCCCTTGACCCGACAGGCACCGGCTCGCCGCTCACCGCCATAGATGTCGCCAATGTGTCGATGCTCAACAAGTATCTGCGCGCGTACCACTTCGCGATCGGCTCGATCTCGACAACCACCTTTGGCGACATCGTTTCCCGCAACGTCGCCGAGACCTTCGCCCAGCTTGTCGTGACGTTTCTCTGCCTCGTGTTTTACGGCTACGTGACGTCTGGCGTGCGCCAGATCCTGAGCCGCAAGTTTGCGCGCACGATCGCGCTCGAGCACGACGACGCCAAGATCCGCGGATTTGCTCGCCACCACGGACTGTCGCGGTCGCTGACTTCGCTGATTCGCTCGCACCTGCGTGAACGCTGGCGCCAAGAGAGTGACGTCGATCAGCGAGCGATTGCGCATCTTCTACATGGGCCGCTGCGGCGCTCGATCGCTGCGTACTTGCGCAGTCCGCTGTTTGAGACCGTTGAACCGCGCCGGCTCGCGTTCGATTCGCTGCCCGAGGTCGTCGTCAACACGATCCTCGCAGAGCTTCGGGAAGAAGCATACGTCGAAGGGGAAGTGATTTATGAGCAGTACGCCGTGGGCGAAGTGATGTACTTTGTCGAGAACGGCACCGTACAGCTCACGACGCAAAACCGCGACCGCTCGAGCCTCAAGTGTCTCAAGCAGCAGGGCGAGTTCTTCGGCGAGAGCTGCGTCGTGGACCGCGCCACTTGCGGCAGCGAGCGGCGTGCGACCGCGATCGCGCAGATCGAGTGCCGGCTCGTC
The DNA here is from genome assembly GCA_023337735.1 of Pythium biforme. NCBI lineage: Eukaryota > Oomycota > Peronosporomycetes > Pythiales > Pythiaceae > Pythium > Pythium biforme. Next base: position 9,751 of record JAADXJ010000451.1, read on the forward strand.
GTGCTGGACCTCGACGCCTACGAGCGCGTGCTCACGCTGTTTCCCACTCACGCACCGGCGATCCGAGCTGCGTGGTCCTCGCAGGCGGGCTCCTACTCTGTGTGACGGTAGCCAACCACATGTGACAACAGCCCGCGGGAGAGGCGATTCCACGTAGGCGATAGAGAAAATCAATGAGACGAAGTTGGAAGAATGCTCAGGGTTGATTCACATGTGAAAGAAAAAAGGGAGCGCACACTTCTAGTGGAGATGGCGATCTTGGATGCCTGGCCGTTTCGACGACACTCAAAGGCCAGCCTAGCTAGCAGCAGATCCTTTCAACATGGCTATCGAGCCAACAACTCGTGTAGTAAGGACCAGCTTTGCTCATTTCTCTCTTTCGCATTCCGGTATCCCAAATTTCAGGATCCGCTGGTGGTAGTATACTCCAGTGGGAGCTTACTATACGGGCGTATACTCTCCGTGTTCAAAACTGCAAGCGCGGCAAAACAAGCAACGGCAACATGAACACCAATAGGAGCAGTCGACGCGCGCGCGTCGCCGGCGCCCTGAGCCGCCACTGTCCCTTCCCGAGTCGACGCCCCACCGCATCCGCTTTCCCATCCTTCGTTGCTGTGACGCGCGGACGACGACAGTGGAAGACCGTGTGAGGACTCGATCAAGCGACGAGAAATCGACTATCGACTTTCGCACTGTCGACGGTACGCTCAAACGCACGTAACATGTGAGGACGGAGGACAGGTTCTCACTGCCTGCTGACCATGGCTAGAAACGTGTCCACGCACGCTCCTTCCTGCATTAGCTCAAAGAAGTGGCCCTCGCGTTTCCCCACGAGCTCCGCGGGCGACGCAAACTCCACGACGCGGCCGCTGTCCAGCACCAGGATGCGGTCCGAATCCACGATCGTGTCGAGCCGGTGCGCGATCGTTAGGACCGTCGAGTTGTGAAAGGCCTCGCGAATGACGCGCTGTAGCGTTTGATCAGTCGCGCGGTCCGTGGACGCCGTGGCCTCGTCGAAGACGACGATCCGCGCGTCGCGCAGCAGCGCGCGCGCTAGGCAGAGCAGCTGCCGCTCGCCGACGCTGAAGTTTTCGCCGTTTTCGTCGACGATGTAGGCGAGTGTGGCGTCTTCACTGACACGCAGGCGGTCCGTGAGTCCGACACGACGGAGGGCGTCCCATAGCTGCGCGTCGCCGTGCGCGTCGCACGGGTCGAGACACTTGCGCAAGGCGCCTTTGAAGAGCATCGGGTGTTGCGGGATAATGGACATCTTGTTGCGCAGCGTGTGGAGTCCGATCTTGCCGACGTCGACGCCGTCGATCGAGATCGTGCCGCTTGCGAGCTCGTTGATGCGAAACAGCGCCATCACTAGACTGGATTTGCCGGCTCCGGTGCGACCGACGATACCGACTTTCTCGCCTCCCTTGATCGATAGGGTGACGTTGTTCAGCACACATCGATCGGTGGGTTTGTACTGAAAGGAAACGCTCCGGAACTCGATCTTCCCCGTGGCTGGCCAGCCACTGGATGGCAGCGGATCCACGCTTGGTATCGAGCGGGGCGCCTCCTGTTCGACGTCAGTGTACTGTTGCACACGCTCCGGACTGACCATGATCGTCTCTACCGTGGACCACGACTGGACCATGCGCACCATGCTGATCGACAACTTCAACACATACGAGAACGCAAGCCCGACGACGGCCGCCGATAGCTCCTTGTGGAGAAGCACGAGCGAGAACGCGACAATGAAGACGAAGATGCCGCTCCACAACTGGGTCCGGAGACCGAACCACTGGGAAATGGCCAGACGCGCGTACCAGACCTTGTTGGCAGCATCAAGCTTGGCGTGGTTAATCGACTGGAAGCGACGCTGCTGGTGGGCGCCGAACGCCCGAATGACCGCGCGGCCGTCAATGGACTCGGAGAGATGGCTCAGGATCGGTGCTTCCGTCGTGCTATGGACGCGCTCGACTTCTCTCGCTGGTTGAAGGTAAAAGATCGCAATGCGTTCGTAGACGATCATCACGGGGAGCAAGAAGACGCCGTACCATCGAATGATGGCTGTCGCAACGGCCAAGGTGCACCCAGCTGAGAAGAACTCGGCGAAAAAGCCACCAAACGTGACGGGAACACTGAAGTCCACGTTGTAGACATCGTTGGCGTAACGCATCAAGATCCGACCGATCGGGTTCGCGTCAAAGAACCTCATCGGAGCATGCACGAGGGCGGTCGTCATGTTGTCGAACATCTTCTTCGCTGCACGGAGGCCGAAGTACGACACCGTCACAGTCCGGACAAGCACCATCGCGGCCGCGGTGAGCCCGAGAAGCGTGTATACCCAGATTCGGCGGCTCGTCGATATGGCTTCGCGGTCGAATTTTTCTTCGATGCTGGAAGGGGAAGTATCGGTCGTCCAGTCGCTGAGCCAAATGTCGCTCGAAATTTGAAGTGTTTGCCACAATATCTGGGAGATCAATATCAAGAAGAGGACTGGGAAGCCGCCAACGGCGCGATAGTACGCGGCAAAGATGTGAAAGCCCACACGTCCTCGATGGCGTTCTTCGTCATCCACCAGCCGAAGTGATTCATCTGCAGATGCCGAATCACGAGCCGTGCCGCGATCTTCATTGTCGTTAGACGTTGCGCTGGTCGCACGTTGACGCAAAGGCGACTGGGCACCGATCACCATGGCTCTCATCCCAATGGATTCTTCCGCGCCGTCGTCCCGTTTGCAGTCCCCGCCCGAGTGCTCGACTTCCTCGTACCTTTTCGCATACGCAGGACGAGCAAGCGGTGTCAGCAGCGGATCGTGAGCTGGTCTCGATTTTAGCGTCGCGCGAGTCTCGACCAATTTGCCTCTCTCGTGGATGGTAATTGCGCGAGTCACATGCTCGGAAGCAATGATCTCGGGGCTGTCCGTGACGAGAATGAGAGTGCGGTGGCGAAGTAGGCCCAGCAAACACTTGTGAAAGATCTCGTTCTGGACGATAGTATCGACAGCCACCGACGGCGCGTCCAGAATGTACACACTCGCGTCGCTGTAGCAAGCACGAGCAAGCGCCACACGAGCCTTCTGACCCCCGGACAAGTTGACGCCACGCTCGCCGATCTCTGTGCGATCACCAGCCGGGAGTGAATGCAGATCAGTAGTCAGCGCACACGCTTCGATGACTTTGCCGTATTTCTTGCAGTCAAAGGCGCGTCCAAACAAGACGTTGTCCCGGACGGTGGCGTGTTGGATCCAAGGCTGCTGCGAGCAGTAGGCGACCGAGCCGCCGACGTACACCGTTCCCTGTGTTTTGATCAAGTCACCGATGAGTGCGGCGCAGAGCGAGGACTTGCCGCAGCCGACGGGTCCGTGGATGACGACGAAGTCCCCGTCGTCGATCTGGAGGTGGACGGCACGGAGCACTGGCGTAGCGTCCTTGGACCAGGCGAAGGTTGCATTCTCGATGGCCACGATGACGTTTTTCGTGACGTATGGGCCTGCTTGTGGGCTGTTAATGGTAAGAATGGCGTCGTGTTCAAGCTCTGGCAAGGCGAGAAACTCGGTCATGCGTTGCACACCAACCTTGGCCTTGACTGCACACGTGATGACTCGTGAAACGGTGCGAAGGGGGACTTGAATGAGCTGGAATAGCACGATGCTTGTGAACACCACGGCCGGCGTTAGCTGCTGATGGAACATACCACCGTACACACCAAAGGTTGCGACTGAGACGAAAACGGGCAGCCCCCAGGTCAGTGTCACGCTGAGCGCGACGAACTTCATGAAGGCCCAAATCGTGTCCAGCTCCTTGGTGCGCACGGCCTCGATCCGCTCCAAGAACTGATCTTCCCAGGCATTGAACTTGATGATAGAGATCGATTTGAAGACCTCAGTCACGACTTTGTTGCGCTGGTCTTTGCATACCATGGTCTCCAAGTACAAGCCCACGTACTGCGTCGAAACGTAGTGGTTGATGGTGAACGTGAGACCAATGACGGCGAAGCCCGCGAGCGACGCAAGCCCAAGAAGATTGCAGAGCATCCCGCCAGCGACAAGCACCTGCAGCGGGATGAGCCAGAGCTGATGCAAGGAAGTGACAGCCACGAAAACCATCTCACTGTCCGACTTGCACAGGTTCGCAATGTCACTGGTCGACTTGAGCTTGCGCGAATCGGCGTTCAGCGTGAGGGACTTGGCGTAGATCAGGCTCCTCAGCGCCGCCGTGAACTCGATTGCGATCACTTTTGCCTCAAAAGTAGAGTAGTTCTCCGCAAGCGCCTGGACCAACTGCGTGACGAGCAGTCCGACGATCCACGTGGTCAGTGTTTCGACATCATACGTACCCGCCGCGAGCGCGCTGACGACGAGGTGCAGTACGATCGGCCCGGCAAACGTCATGGCCGTCGCAACGAACAACGCGAGACCGGTGAGCGCGACCCGCCAACCGTACGACGCCACGAACGCGCACGGGATCGAGCACAAGTGGTCAAAGGCGCGACCGAACGTGGCCGTGATCACCGCCGCCTGGTGCGCATGCTGCAGCGGCCAGACGTCGTGCTCGTCGAGTTGCTTTGCGTTGCCGAGCGACATGAGCGGCGTGACCCAGTCCAAGAAGCAGCGCGAGAGCCACGACGCCGTTGTGAGCGGATGAGCCGGCGCCACGGCGTGGTCAAACGTGGCGTACTCGGCCGCCATGTTGTGCTTGACTCCGCTGATTCCTACTCTATTCGTGAATGGACTGTGCTGGTCTCTCGGTGGAAGGGGGGAAAGAAGCATGACACTGCTATCGACGGCGGTGCAGAGAAGCTACCAAGCTGGACGGAAGCGCCGCTTCACATTGTCGAGCCTGGCTTCGTTGTCAAGGGGATGGGCTTGCGCGCACTGGAGACCTTCACATGTCGCACCTCGAGTCCTGGCTCAGCGGTCTTCATGGACGGGTCGAATGAGAAATGGCCAACCGACCATTGCGTGGGCTAGAGAGATCATGCGACAACGGCTCGAAGGCATTGAACGCGTGAGCGGTCTAGACTCCGCCAACTCCAAGAGGCCATCCGATGGGCTCCTCGCGCGCAACGTCGACGCGGCGAAAAGAGCCAACTGATGCGGACTACCCCCGCTCTGTGGGTTTTAACCGCAAACGCGCGTCTGGCGGTTGAACAAACCAACGAGGTTAGGACAGCCACCCGCCGAGGATTTCCACCAGCTCGTACATACGAGGCTTTGCTACGCACGGATTTCCAGGAGCTCCCATGTCTTCAACAGTTGAAGACGATCCCGGGAGAACGTACCGGTACACCACACACAGCCAGACCCCACTCAAAGAAGGCCTGCAATAATTGCAGCGCAAGTGCGGACCAATAATTGGTGATCGTGAAAGGTCGCGTGGAGGTGATCTCTTCGCTGGAAATCACAAAAGCAGGTGAGATGGTTCGAGTCTGGAGCTGCTCATCGTCACCACCTAGGGAGCATGGAGGCGCCGTCGATGCGGCGCCGCCGCGTGGCGATCTCCACGATCCAAGACGCCTCACCCGACGACGACGACGAAGGCGCCGGCAGCCACGACGGCGAGCGGTGCCGTGCGCTGCTTTTGCGACTGCTGCGCGACGTCGCAGCGTTCGCGCGCCAGCAGCAGCTTCGGCTGCAGAACAACGACGACGCGCACGCCGCGCTCTGGATCCACGCAGTCGCGCGCGTGTGCGAGGAGCGCGTCGATCGCCTGCAACGCGCTGGTACGCTAGACGCCGACGACGGCGAGAATACGCCCGCCACGCCCACGGACATTGTCGCCGAGGCCATGGTCCAGGAGCTGCTCGTGAGTCTGCTCAAGATCCGGCTCGCCGAGACCGAGGCGATGGTGCTCGACGAAGTCGAGAACGTCGAGTCGCTGCGCTTGCTCCGCGTTGGGCTGCAACGCGACGAGGCGACACTGCGACGCGCTGTGCGCAATGGCGCCGGGGAGGACACGCAGCTCATGGCGCTGCAGCGTCTCCTGCGCGAAGCATTTGTCGAGCAGCTTGCGCAGACACGCGCGCAGGGGATCGCGGACGCGCTCCACAACGAGTCGTCGCTGCAGTTTGCGTGGGAGACGATCCAGGACCAGAAGCAAGAGATCGTACGGCTCCGAGCTGAGAATGAACAGTTCAAGTCGCGGGAGACGCCCACGATGAGTGTTGCTCGACTCTCTGACGTCGGCAATGCGCGCCACTCCATCCAGCAGTTGCAGCTACAGCTCTCTTCACATCCCTACACCAGGCTTCCGCTCATGGAGGCTCAGTTGTCGCTGCTCGAGGCCGCGATGGGCCAGCGAGACAGCGTGGGACGGACATCGGCCACCACCGGCGCGACGTTCTCGCTGAGCCGCGACGACCTTGACCTTAACGATTCGCTCCGAGGCTCAGTGCTGCTACCAAGCCATCTGAATATGAGCACCACTGAAACCCTGCCACGTGAGTGCGCGCAGTGCCGTCGCTATGAGCGAGCGTACGTCGAGTGCCACTCGGACAACAAGCGGCTTCGTGCACAGGCCGTGGCCGATGAAGATGCGCTCGTACGCGCCGAGCAAGCGCATCTGAATCTCAAGAACGAGCACACAGCGCTTACGTCGGCACTTCTCGTGGCCAAGCAAAAGCAGGAAGAGCTGCGGCAGATGATTATGGAAATCACGGACGAAAAGCTAAAGTTCCAGTCGATTTATGAATCGCAGCAACGCACGCACGAGCAACACGTCGTCACCTTGCAGCGCCAGCTGACAGAGTTCGAGCAGTCACGAGAGCGAAGTGCACGCGAGCGAGTGGATGCGTTGCTCTGTCAAGAAGCGCTGGAAAACGAGCTGGGACGGCTAAAGGCGAGCGTGGATATGCTCCAAAATGAACGCAAGTTGCTGGAGGAAGGCGCGCAGGAGCTCCAGTTGGAGGTCACGGATCTGAAGAGCCAGACCGCGGAAGCAAAGGCCAACGCTAAAGTGAGCGCCAGGGCTTTGACGACGGCGGAGCAGGAGGTCGAATCGATAAAGACGCGCCTCGACGCAGCGCGGCAGCAAGCTTTACAGCACGAATCCACGATTGACGACCTCGCTCGTGCCCGGCAAGAGCTCGCCGTGTCCGAGGCCGCAGCGTCCAGACGCGGGGTACAACTAGAGCGTGAGAGGGATCTGCTTGCTGACAATACGAAACGGCTCACGCAAGAAATAACAGATCTCAAGGGCGAGACAGCGGCAGCGATCACGGAGGTGGAAGCGAATCTGAAGGTGCTGACAACAAAGTTGAGCGAGGAGGAACTGGGAAACGAGCGGTTGAGGGTGAGCCATGCCGCGCTGCAAACGGAGCACGACGTGCTATTGGATGGCATCCAGCGATTGAAGCAGGAGACCGCGGATACGAAGGAACGGAAGCGTTTGGAGGAGGCTAGCACTGAAGAGGCTCACCAGTCTTTGTTGGTCGCAGAGCGTGAGCTAGAGTCGCTCAAGCAGACCCTGGAAGCAACCCGCCAAGAGACGTCGCAGCACCTAGCAAGGATTGAACAATTGAACGGTGCGCTGAACGAACGCTCCGCGTCGGAGGCGACAGCGTTACTGCTGGTTCGACAGCTTGAGAATGAGCGCCGGGAGCTGGTGGAGAGCGTACAACAGCAGCATCAAGAGGTGGTTGGTCGCAAGCAGGAGTTGGTGGAAAAGGCGTCCCAAGCCCTTGAGACACGACTATCCTTGGCTAGCGCCGAGCGCGAGCTAGCACGTGTCAAGCAAGCCCTGGAGGCAGCACAGGAGGAGGCTTTACAGCATCAACTGGCCATTGCTCAAGTATCGCTATACACAGCAGAATCGATTGGTACACATGCCTCTCTTCCTACCTGTACGATCGGCGTGCAGACCGTATGCAGCGCTGCCCCTACACGCGAGATTGGCACGCAGACAACACAAACCGCTTCGGGAGGTACGCTCCAGCAGGGCAAACACCACGTGGAGGATCCGGCGAGCCGGGACATGTCGTCACGCAGCGTGATACGTGATGAGGATGATAATCCATCTCTGCACGGTCGTGCTGCCCAGAACGCTCTGTCGGAGAGCACCCTCAACAAATTCGGTGATCGAGAACTCTCCCAACGTGAAGCCATTCGATCCGATTCTGCGGTCGCCTCTCGGCCTCTGACAGAGTCAAGCGACACGAACGGAGCATCCCGTTGTAGCGAGATGGCGCGTTTCGGACACCATTGCTCCGTCTCTGACAACAAGATGCGTGTGGCAACACCTCACGAAAACCCCAACGATTCCTGCGAAGCAGACATGGTTCAAGACGCGGTCGTCGGAGGAAAAGCAGAAGACGAAGGTCGGTGCGCCGAGCACTCTGAGCGCGTGCTTCGAGCCGTGTCGCATCGAGAAAACCAGCGTGTTCACTCTGTTAGTGAGGGTGCAGTCGAGGCGTCGTACGATATGGAGGCCCTACTCTTGGAAGCAACCCCGACGACCAAGTCAACAGTTCGCAAGACTGGCGGTGACACCCGTGCGGCTGAGACGTCCGAGAAATGCGCCACTGGCCCGAGTGCTGTCACTGCCACTGTCGAGTCGGAGAAAGCATTGCTGGGGTGGGCAGCGCTTGTCGAGAAGTCGCTGCTGCGGTCAGCTCGTACTCGCTTGCGTTCCGTCTTTGCGAGCCATCAGCAGTTCCAGGCGCGTCAAACTCGGATTCGCACTCGACTTGCGCTGCTCGTGACCAAGCTGTTGAGTGCAAGTAGAGTACACGCGCTGCAGGCAATGTTGACGGTCGCAAACAGTGAACTGCAATGGTCAAAGCAGCACCAGGAGGCAGCCAAGCAGAAGCAAGACGATCTGCGCATGTTGATCGTCGAGATCACCAACGAAAAGGTGCAGATCCAGTCGCTTCACGCGTCCCAGCAGCATGTACACGAGGAACATGTCGACGATTTACAGCGGCAGCTGGCCGAGTTGGAGCGATCGCTTGGGAGAAGTGAGCAAGAACGATTGGACGCGCTCGCCCGTCGAGGCGCTGTAGGAAGCGACTTGGGACGGATCGAGACGAGCCACGAGGAGTTGCGCAAGGAAAAGAGCGTGCTTGTGGACACAACGAGTCGGCTACGTCAAAAGGTCTCGGATCTCGAGCAGGAGATGGCTATGGAGCAGACCAACGCCAAGGAAACGCGCGATGGCCTGGCAACCGCTGAGCGCGAACTAGCCATGGTCAAGCCACTTCTAGACGCCGCGCGTCTCGAGGTCGCCGAGCAGGCATCGAGAATCGAGCAACTGAAACGCGAACGGAGCCAGCTCTCCGAATCCGAGGCAGGCGCATCCTTGCTAGTGCGTCGATTACAAGACCAGCTCCATCGTCTAGCAGATCAAAATACCGGTGAGCAAGTCGTGGATGGACAGACGCGCCTTTGTACGAGTATCGGCGCTGTATCGACGATGCAACGCGCGCGCCACACCCGTGAGTTCGGCGTGCAGGCCACACAAGACGCACTCAGTGCCGAGACTGCGTCAAACCCTATGTTCACGCCGTCGCAACGGTCGTGTCAACCTGCCGAAAGCGGAGATGGAGAGCGAGCGAATCGGTACGTACACACGTCTGGCCTGGTTGAAGATGGTGGCGAACGCACGGTTGCCTGCAAGTGTATGATGAACAACACCTCGGGAGTATTAGACACCGACGACAACGGTCTCGGACGGCAAGACACGCAGCGGGAACACGCTGTATCCAACCCCAGCGTGGTCGCCGAACGTTCTGTTTCTCTTGTGACAGAGTCGACTCGTATCGCTGAAGCACTCGCAGGGCAGGAGGCGGCGGCATTGGGACAGGCACGAGAACTGTTGGACGAGCGCGGCTTGCTTGGCACGAGCTCTCCGCGACGAGAACGAGAGAAAGATGTCGAATCAGCTGCGACAACGCATCGTCTTGAGCCAGTGCTTCACAGTGGCGCCCTGGTAGACAACAAGCAACGACTCTACCAAGAAATGGTCGCGCTCAAAGCGGAGTTGACGGCAGCCACGACCGGCGCGAAAGAGACGAGCCGTGCGTTGAGAACAGCGGAAAGTGAGCTACATGCCGTGAAGCAGCAACTTGAAGCTGCCTCCTACGAGGTCACGCGCCGCGGATCGATGATCGAGACACTGAACGGCGCACTATCGGAGCTCTCGCTGTCGAAGGCGAACGCTGCGACACAAGTGCGACTCTTGCAGGGGCAACTGGAGCGTCAAAACGTTCGTGCTGTGGGTGGAGACATGGGAGTGCAAACCTCTATTTGTACGAACGCCATTGGTGTGCAGACCACGCCAACTTCGAGGACTCACTCAGTAGACGTGTGGCGTCCGGGGACAGCGTCAAATCGTATGGACGAATACAGCGGTTCCGGTGGAATCGCCACACATCCAGCAGCGGTCACCCCACGAAACGACGTGTTTGAGCGTCACGCGGCTGGCAATTCCGAAATCCGATCTGAGACGTGTTCAAGAGATGCCCAAACATATCGTATTGACGAGGAGAGCGCACGTGTCTGGCAAGCCCTGGAAGCCCTCGACTATGAAGTAACGGCAGACAAGGACCCTGAGCTGTATCCCCACAAAGAAACCCGCGAGCTTGTTCCGTTGCGGAACGCTGTCACGCGTCCGGTTGCTGGAAACTGGGAAGATGAGAAGACGGGTCACATGGAAACTCTGAAACGACCGAATGACAGCGTTAATGCATGGCGTGAGTCGATCGAGCCGACTAGCAACGCAGCAATGATACCTGACGCTTCTAGTGCTGAGGCGTGTGAGTTGGCATCGGTGAAGAGGAGTCTCCAGGCAGCTCGTGAGGAGATTGCTTTGCATCAGACGACGATCGAGCGGCTAAATGCTTGTGTGAAGGAGCGCGCTGGGCTAAGCGAGCGAAACGAGCTCGAGCTAACGAGGCAACCACGCACGCAAGACAGGGAGGGACCGGAACGCCAGACAACTGTGACGAAGATCAAGAGCAGTCAGGAGACGGTTCACACTGGGACGACAACCAACCCCGAGTCTGCAGTGATAACGCATGCCAGACACCAACTGGGTGCCCAGGAAGGGAGTCGAGAAGAAATAGTCCAGATTTCAGCAAATGCAACGTACGAGCCCGCATCCCTGGAGGCAAGCCTCCGAGAACCTCGTGAAGAGATCGTGCACCACGAATCGACGAATGAGGAGCTGAATCGTGCTCTCCGTGATCGCTCAGAGGCCGCGGCCGCGGCAGCTGCGCACACTGAGCTCCAACAGCTACAAAGTGAGCGTCTCGAGCTCAAGGAAGGTATGCAACATCCCAAACTCGAGATGGCGGATCGCAAGAACGAGGTAGCCGTCATCGCGAGAACCAAACGCCCCCTGGCATCGGTAGCTGCAGAGCGTGAACTTGCGTCTGGAAGGCAGGATCTCAAAGCTGCCGATTTGGAAATCGCTCTCTGCGAATCCAACCTCGAGCGAATGGACCATGAGCGACACAAGGTCGCCAAGTCGGAGATGACAGCATCAGTGCAGGTTCGAGCGCTCCAAGATGAGCGCGATTTGTTGCTGGCGAAGCTGAAGGAGCTGCAGCAGGAGTTGAAGAAGGCCAAGGCCGATGCTGGGGAAACTGTCGAGGTCTTGACAGTGGCGATGTGTGCGTCAGATTTTGGTGATGATGAGCAAGGCCCCGTAGAGGAGGTGGTGGTTCCTGAGGAGGCTCTGGCGGTGCATGACGAACCCGCAGTTCATTTCAACGACGATTTGCTGGGGCCGTCAAGTAACGGTGAAGACAGTTGCGAGTGTTCAACGCCTGCGACATGCGAGGTATCATCACTGAAGATGAGTCTTCAAGCTGCTTTTCGGGAG